>CM076579.1:572681136-572971475 GCA_034641835.2 Pinus albicaulis
TTGAATGAAAGAAGACGCGATAAGATAGCCTACCTGTGGTCCAATGCTGTTGCTGGAAATCGTAGTGGTGATGATAATTTCTTGCTCATGATCTAGCAAGTCACAATCCCTTCGCTTATCGCACTTGGACACCTGCACAAAGATCCAAAAATTACAACCATATCCCACATACTAATTTCATCCAAAATCTACTAATCAGTCAGAGAATATTAGCATATTGTATTCAATAGAGATAAAACATAAGACGTGAACCATACAATAGTCACTTATATTAAAGGGTAGAAAGAAGAGATACAACCATGCTCTGACGTTGCGATCTCCTCCAGCGGGGCTCGGGTGAAGCACGTCTTAAAGCTCGTCGGGAAATTTGGACGGGAAATGGACCTCTCGATGGATTTCTCCTTGTTCTACCTTCTCATAACTCGGTCATTCAACTATATCTTAGTCTCTCAAGTTCAACACTTCATTTGTATAATTATCTTTGTTCAGCTTCTGCCATTCAACTAGTTTTTATCAAAAGAGAAGGCTTGTTTATATAGAGGCAAAGGAGGAGGTTCCCTACAAATGTGGAAGGGAGACCTATCCTTTAGGAGTGTTCCAAGGGAGGTGGAAACTACGCTAAGGTAGAGGTGAAGCATATTACTTGCATGTTGAAGAAGGGCAAAGAAGTCAAGTGGACCATTGAATCCATAAATTCATTTGAGCTGATAAAAAAAGCTATCATTGAAGCACCTCAATTAGTAAGCCCTGAATACTCAAAGCCTTTCTTGATCTTCTCATTTTCCTCACAAGATAATCTTATTGTTGTTTTGTTACAAAAAGATTTAGAAAATAAGTAAGCTCCCATAACATTTTTTAGCAGAGCACTTATAGATGCAGAATTGAAGTATGAAATGTTGGAAAAGCATGGCTATGCATTAGTGAAAGCTCTGAAAGCTTTTAGAGTTTATATTCTTCATTCTCAAGTTATTGCCTATGTACCTTCATCTGTTGTTAGAGAAATATTAGTTCAACTTGATATTCATGGAAAAATAAGTAAGTGGGTGACTAAAGTTTTTGAGTTTGATTTAGAGGTAAATCCACTAAAATAATCAAAGGTCAAGGACTAGCCAAAATACTAGCTAAAGAAAATTGTAAAGTTTTGGGCTTGAATTTCATGGATGAAAACTTTGAAGGGTAGATTTCTAAACCTGTAGACAACATGGAAGTGGATGTAAATATTTCTGAATGTAGCTTGTATAAAGAAATCATATATTTTCTGCAACATTTTAAACCTCCTCCAAATTATGATAAAATCAAAGTAAGATCTTTGAAGCTGAAATCTGTTAAATTCTGCATTAAAGATAGTTGTTTATATTGGAAATATCCTACAAGATTTTTGTTGAGATTAATTAACCCAATGAGTCCAAGAAATTTATCTTTGATATGCATAGTAGTGTGTGTGGAGGACATCACTATTGGAGAACTACTGCATACAAAATATTGAGAGTTAGATATTTTTGGCCTAGCTTATTTTATGATGTATGTGCTGATGTAAGAGCATGTCAAAAATGTCAAAAATTCACCGGTAAGAAACATTTGAAGTATTTTCCTCTCAATCCCATAGTTGTTTCTGCACTTTTTCAACAATGTGGCTTAGATTTAATTGGAGAAATTCATCCACCTTCAAGTGGAAAACATCGTTGGATTCTCGTTGTAACTGATTACTTCACCAAATGGATTGAAGAAATACTTACCAGGAATGCTACTCTTAAAGTTATCATCAATTTTCTAGAGGGAATCATAACCAGATTTGGATGTCCATCAAGGTTAATAGAAGATAATGCAACTTCTTTGAAAGCCACTCCAATAGTAAATTTTTGTAAAGATTATGGAATCCAACTCACTCACTCTACAGATTACTATTCCAAAGGGAATGGTTTAACTAAATCATCAAAAACAAGTTTGGTAAGAATCATCACCAAACTATTGGAGAAAAACAAGGAAGCCTGGGATTCAAAAATTAAGTTTGCTTTATGGGTAGACAGGGTGACAATAAAAAATTATATTAATACATCACCTTTGAAATGGTTTATGGAACTGATGCTATTTTTCCAGTTCAATTGGCTAAATTTCTGCAAGATCATGAAGCTGAACCAAATGATATGACCAAGAGAATTTATCAAATCATAGAAGCGCAACAAAAGCGAGAACATCAATATGATATGGTGAGAAAATACCAGCAAGCTGTAAATCAAGTTTTTGATAAAGGAACTAAAAAATAAGATTTTCAAATTGGAGATCTAGTGTTGAAGTGGGATGCACAACATCAAGATCCAGGTAAGCATTCCAAATATGATGCTTTATGGCTTGGTCCTTTCAGAATTTCAAATATTCTGTAGAACAACACTTTTGAGTTGCAACATCTTGATGGAGAAGAAATGTTTGGAGGCACATTCAATGGGCGCTTTCTCAAAAAATTCTTTTACTAAGGCTGTTGGCAGCCTAAGTTCACTGTAAATACTAGTATGTTTCGTAATAAGACTCCATAGCCCAATGAAAAGGCACTGAAACTACAAAATATTATCATAGCCTCGCAGGGAGAGCTCTATCCCCTATGGAGCCAATGTTAGCATAGTTCTTTGCTAAGTCATGAGTCCATTTCATAGTTTTATTTTTAGGATTAAACTTCAAAATTTTCAAAATTAATTTTTCTTTTTTTTGTCGCTACTGGAAATTCCGGAAGCACGAGTTTTAGTATTTTTGGCAGTCTATTATTTTCCAGTTTTTGTTTTTTTTTTTAATTTCTATTCCGATGCTACCGAAATTTCCGTAAGAAAAATTTGTTTTAAAAAAAATAAATGAAAAAGTGCATCCTCTTTGGTTAAGCCACGTGTTGTAGTGTAAATACACCTCGATTTTTTTAAAAATGTTTCCAAACATCATGATAGGTGTCGTATTGCAGTCAGTCTAGTTCAAGTCAATTCGTGATATGCGTTGAACCCATATGTCACCCTCAGTAATGAACTTAACCATTACCCCGTCCTGCCTGTCAACCCTAATTTAGTTAGACGTATGTCTAAGTACGTTTTTTTCTGAATGAAGGAGATCATGGTTATTACGCTCAACACCATAACCATTTGGCTGGCTGCACAACAGTGTTGTCGGAAATTTCGACCAATTAACAACAAAGACAACAGAGGTGAGTGCCATTCACAGATCTGCTTGTCTCAAGACATCCGGAGCTCTCCATATGGAAATACGCAGCCAACTGAAGGTGATGATGGATTATCACATGGTGCACATCACGGTGAAGAATATTTTTCATTATGAAGGTTGATTTGCATGGGGTGATGAACCATAGTTTGGTTTTAAAACCATCGAAAAAGCAGGGGTACTGTCATTCGAAGTTTTAGCTGTTGGAGATCGAATTTCTGAGAGTCACAGTTTGAGGAGAAGTCTGGATGTCAGACAAGATTCCAAAGGTGAATACAAGAAAAAATTGTAAGGTAAAACTCCTCAAACTCTTCCACCTATCAATTGCAAGAGACAAAGTCATTTATTTTCTGAATATGACTAGAACAGGTGGAAAAATAAATCGAACTGAGCCACAAGGTGCAGACCTAGTGGATGCCAATTCGAGGGTAAGAAGCTTTTTTATTCAGTCAGGGTGGTATTCTCTATTCACCAGGTTAGGGAGCTCTCACTCAAGAGTAGCTCAAGAGTTTTCTAACTCTTTTAATTGACAAGAGGCTACAACTTATGGCCTTACCTTGTAGGTTTTTTAAGAATCCATCACTGAAGCATTTAACCTTCCAAAAGAAGGAGAAAGGTGGTTCAAAGAGCAGGTTATCATAGGAGGAGATCTCAATAGCTTCCTCAAATATTCACACAAAGATCCAAATTTGGCTAAGGGCATTCTAAGTAGCTATCTCAAGAATGACTGGGCAGAAGCTATCAAGCTTATCAAGATATACCTCACTTTTGAAATGAGGTATACAATTGTGTTCCTTTATCACATGAGGTTTCTTTTTCATGTTGAAGGGATGAAGACATTAAATATGCCATATTTCTTGTTGAAAATCCTAACAAAGATGTCCGTAAGGGTTCAAACTCACATTGTTGTTTCAGAGTATAGCTTGTACCTTCAATTTTTAAACAAATTTCTAGTTGAATAATAATTGGGGAAGAGAAATCAAACTTGGGACCACTTTTTATTCTACAAGGCAGGCCAACCTGCACCTACACCTCCAGTTTTGTAACCACACCCTCAACCTACAAAAAGAAGAAAAAAGAGAAATACTAAAAGGAAAACATCTTTAAGAAGGCCAAGGGTAAGAAATAATTTTTTTTTGTATTTAAGGTTGAGAGAAAGTTGGAAAAATGAGAGAGATCCTCAACGAGTAAACCCAAATCTATGAAAATGGTACCCCCCGTTCCTCCTTTTCCTAATTTCTACACCAGATCCCAAAGAAGAAGGTCTTTAAATGCAAATAAATCAAAAGAACCCCTCAGAACCATCCCACCACTCAAACAAATCCTTTAAAATTTGAAATGAACTATGATGTGTAAGGCTTACTCCTTATGCATTCAAGGAGTGACTCCTTGCGCTAAGAAATTCCTCTGCCATGTAGTGCTCTTGAAGCCACGTGGGCCTGTGGTGTCCTTTCTCACAGAAATTTGTCCCCAACACTATTTCCCCATGTTTGTGGAGTGAAGTGAGCTTCGTAGTCAATCTCTTTTTATTATTATTAAAATATTTACAAATTTGATTGTATTACAATCTTGGTCCTCCAACCACTTACACTAGCACATATTCCTAGGCACGTTGGTCCCACTTTATATATATATGGACATGCAAGCCACATGTCATGAAAACATAAGAACACAAGCTTGCAATATACATCTGGCTCACCAAATTAATAACAAGTACATATATTTACATCATAAATGGAAGGGGGTGCAGGGTATTTCATTTGACCCACCCCCAAGCCCCCCTTATTTTATCCACTGTCCTCAGTGCATCTCCCATAGTCTTAAGTTGTTGTTGCAAATAGATGTTGTCATGCATAGATTCAACCTTGGGCATCCTCTACACTTCTGATGCCATATGCACACCAAGGATCTGAAGTTCCTTGCCCCATGTCGATAACCATGCAATCTTCGCACCATCGTCATTACAATTTAGAAGAAATTAACAATTAACATCAGTATCGACATCAGTTCATTTTCACATACATAAGCATATTACAGGAATGTACTTATAATATTTTCTCTTTTCAGCAAGGGAAATCAACAATCAAGCATGTATAATCATATATAAAAAAATTCAAGAAGAATTAGATTTGATATAATACAAAAAAATGACAAATTCAAAGCTAGCTTTCAGATGCCTTAATTACAAGCACTAGCCATGTAAACAACTTTATGCAATCAAATATCTATACTTTGTTGTTATTTTTCCATTTCTAATTTCCCTCACTCTTGCTGCATCACAATTTTTACTAGTTGTTACAACTTGTTATCACACCTGTTATTGGACCTGTCATAATACTTGTAATGAACAATCCTAAAATTTTTCGTAACCTACATACAAGACTTGCTATGACCTTGTCAGGCCACCTCTTATAAACATATTATAGCATGTTATGACCTTGTCAGGCCACTTATAAAAAAAATTGGGATAACCCGACATTATTCTATCACTACTTTTGTGTTAGGTCCCTATATCACTAGTATAGTCCCTTATTATTGTTAGTGTAGACCCCTTATTTTTATTATTGTACCCTTGTAACCCCCATTTTGATATTATTGTGCCCTTAAATTATTATTGTTAGGTCGGCTAGGATTACATTGTGGCCCACTAGGATTACATTATGGCCCCATGGACTCCTATATATAGAAAGGAGGTTTTGTAAATTGTATCATCCAAGAATTTTTCATTTATGTAATGTATTGGAGGTTGCCCCCTCGAAGTGGCTTATTTCTAAGGCGTTGATATCTCTTTTCTTCTATTTTTGGAGCTGGTTACACAACATTTGGTATCGGAGCTTTGGATTCTAGGGTTTCGCTGCTCCAAACAGGTCATCGTGGAATTTTCGCTATAATTTTTTTTCTACGAAGTTTCAGAAGCTGAAATTTTTAGGGTGCGAAGAAAAAATCCTGAGGAAGCTTTTATAAAAATTTCAGAGTTTGGTTCGCAATAATTTCGGAGATATGATCTGTGGAAGTCAGGTATTTTTTCAGGCTCCTAAACAGGTCATCGTGGCATTTGCGCTATAAAAAATTTTCTACGAAGGTTCAGAATCTGAAATTCATATGGTGCGAAGCTGAAATCCTGAGGAAATTCATCAAAAAATTTCAGAGCTTGGTTCGCAATATTTTTGGAGATATGATCTGTGGAAGGTAGTGCTTTTTCAGGCTCCTGAATTTCATCTCAAAGAGGTGATCGTGGGAAAATTTCAATAACTCTCTCTCTGGGGATCGGATTGGAGTGCCGTAAAAATTGGTCGCAATTACACGGACTGTAGTTTCGTGGCTATCAATTTCAGAGACAAAGGACAAAACAGTGACACGTGGCAAGTCGTACAAGTTCGCTCTACTGAACCAGTCCAGAATTAGGTCATTGTGGGAGATTGGACACAACTTTGTCTTGGAGAATCAAAATCAGGTCAAACCTATGGCATTTGAAAGAAGCTTCAGAGCGCTACTACAGGGCTAAATTTCAGATATCGAAGATTTTCAATTACAGAGATAATTCAATTTCAATATCGATCTCCTAAAAGCTAGTAAAAGGTGTGTATTTTTTTTCCGAATTGCATAAATCTTGTTTGAAGAATCAAGTTGAATTGATTCCAAGGGCATAGTGTAGAATATATATCAGTATTGTATTCTAAAATGGCCCCTAAAAATAATTAAACACCCATTAAGCCTTCAGAAGGCTCTACTATGACTCATGAAGATGAAGAATGGAAACATGACATATCAAAATTACAAGAGCAAATTTCGCTCTCGCAAAGAACAACAAAAAATGAAATGGAAGTTTTGAAGAAAGGCATGGAAACTAAGATGGATGGTTTGGAAGCTAAGATGGATGGCATGGAAGTGGGCATGGAATTTAAGATGGATGGCGTGAAAGACAACATGGAAAACATGAAGAATGATCTAAAAGCATACATGGAAGGCTTGATGACAAGCTTAAAACAAGAAACGATTCCTAATGGCGGAAATATAATAGAAGAACCTCATGATGAGAACAAAATAAATGTTAATCATGATTTCATAAACTCTAATGTTGGCGGGAAGAACCACCATATTCCAAAAATGGATATGAGGAAGTTTGATGGAAAGGATCCTGTAACATGGATACTACAGATGGAGCAATATTTTGATCTCCATAACGTGCAAAACACACAAAGGTACGCATTGCAACTTTACATTTAGAACAAAATACATTTGTATGGTATCGATGGCTTTGCTCCCGTAAAAAAATTGTCACTTGGTCAATTTTTTCGGAAGAAATGATAGCACATTATGAGGATACAAAGAGCAACACCTTCTTTAGCCAATTGATAAATCTCTAACAAAAGGGTTTAGTGGGGCGGCACATTGAGGACTTCCAAAAATTGAATATAAGGGTAACTAATATTCCAGAGGAACACAGGATTGATCTCTTCTTAGGTACTCTAAAGGATAACATCCAACATGAAGTTCGTGTTTTGGAACATGATTCATTGGAGAAGGCATTCAGGTTGGCAAGAAAAGTTGAATGTAAAATTATGGCGACAAGGAAGCCTACCACTCAATTCTATAAAGAAGGAAGTGTTGCTACGTCTAGATTTCCACAACCTACAAGGTTGACACCACAACAATTGGAAGAAAAAAAGAGCAAAAGGGATTTGCTACAGTTGTGATAGAAAATACACTAAAGGTCATAAGTGTGCTGAGAAGAAATTATTTTACATAGATTGCGAAGAGGAAGAAGAAAATGAACAAGAAGAGGATATACACCAGGAACCAGCCCCAGAAGAGGAAGAAATGAATCCAACCATATCGTGTAATGCACTGGCAGGAATTACCACTCCTCAAACTCTCAAGATAAAAGGACAAATCAAGAAGAGAAAGGTAATAGTCTTGATTGATTCAGGTAGCACCCATAATTTTATTCATTGTAAGGTAGCCAAGGAATTAAATTGTTTCCTATACCCAGCACCAGAATGTCAAGTGATGGTTGCAAATGGAGGAACTATAAATTGCTCTGGAAAATGCCATAATATCAAGCTAACCATGGGGGAATATGTATTGACTAGTCCAATGCTTGCCATTCCTATAGGAGGTGCTGATGTTGTACTAGGAGTACAATGGTTACAATCTTTGGGGACGGTAGCTTTTAATTTTCAAGAACTTTTCTTGAAATTTTTTTCAGAAGGAAAGGAAGTCGAATTACGGGGTATTGCGGGGAAGTCAGGAAGGATAATAAGCTCTAATGCCATGACAAAGCTTCTAAAGAAAAAACAACGAGGCGTAATTGCACAATTATGCTCACTAGAAGTTCCAACATAAAAATCATCTATTTCTGCAGATCTCCAACAAGTCTTGGACAATTATTCCAAGGTGTTTGAAACTCCCAAAGGACTCCCACCTATTCGTGATCATGATCATGCTATTCATTTGATTCCAGGAAGTGTTCCTCCAAACATCAGGCCTTATAGATATCCTTACGTCAAAAAGAGCGAAATTGAACGTATGATTGCAGAAATGTTAGAGGCGGGTATAATTCAACCTAGTCAAAGTTCTTTCTCTGCTCCTGTAGTATTGGTACACAAGAAGGATGGATCATGGCGAATGTGTCCGGATTATAGGGAGCTCGATAAGCTCACCATTAAGGATAAATTTCCCATTCCTATGATTGATGAATTATTGGATGAATTACATGGAGCAATTTATTTTACCAATTTGGATCTTTGTTCAGGATATCATCAAATTAGAATGAAGACTGAAGATATTCCAAAAACAGCATTTCGAACTCATGAGGGTCATTATGAATTTTTGGTCATGCCTTTTGGCCTTACCAATGCACCTTCTACATTTTCAAGGGTTGATGAATTCCATTTTCAAACCCTTCCTTAGAAAATTTGTGCTAGTATTTTTTGATGATATACTAATCTACAGCAGGTCTTGGAAGGATCATGTTGAACATGTTGACAGGGTGCTCAAACTATTGCGGGAGAAACAATTATATGCAAAAAAATCCAAATGTTTCTTTGGAGTACAAGAGGTGGAATATCTGGGTCATATTGTATCTCACGAGGGTGTTAAAGTAGACCCTAACAAAATTAAAGCCATTAAGGAATGGAAAATCCCCACAACCATAAAGAAGTTGCGAGGATTTCTCGAGTTAACAGGGTATTATCGCAAGTTTGTCAAGAATTATGGGAGAATAGCAGCACCTCTAACAACATTATTGAAGAAAGATGCATTTTCATGGACTCCTGAAGCAACTAAGGCCTTTGAACATCTTAAAGAGGCAATGTGCCTAGCACCGGTCTTAGCTACGCCAGACTTCAAAAAAACCTTTATTGTCTAATGTGATGCCTCATGAAATGGAATTGGTGCAGTTTTAATGCAGGAAGGAAGGCCCATTGCTTTTGAAAGTCGTCCAATCAAAGGAAAGTATTTACAGAAACCTATTTATGAGAAGGAAATGTTAGCAATACTGCATGCACTAAAGAAATGGAGAACTTACCTAATGGGAAGACACTTCAAGGTAAAAACTAATCATGATAGTCTTAAACACATTTTGGAACAAAGACTATCTTCAGAAGAGCAGCAAAAATGGGTCACAAAGATGTTGGGTTATGACTTTGAAATAATCTACAAAAAAAGAAAGCTTAATGTTGTTGCAGATGCACTCTCAAGAAAGAATGAAGAGGTGGAAGCATTGCTTTGTGCCATTTCTATTATCCAACCAGATTGGATAACTGAAGCAAGAGATGAATGGAAGAAGGACAAAGATGTATGGAAACTCATTCAAAAGTTGCAGCAAGATCATAGTACATCTGATACATTTAGTTGGAAAAATGATTCCTTATGGTACAAAGATCGCTTATATCTTTGTAAGAATTCCCATCTAAAACAAAAGATTCTTCTGGAATTGCACACTTCTCCTTTAGGAGGACACTCGGGATTTTTAAAAACTTACCACAGGGTGAAGAAAGAATTTTTTTGGGATGGCCTTAAATCTGATATTCAAAAGTTTATGACGGAATGTTTGGTTTGCCAGCAGAATAAAGTTGAGACAATTAAGACCCCGGGACTTCTACAACCTTTATCCATTCCAAGTCAACGTTGGGAGGAGATTTCAATGGATTTTATCACAGGTTTACCTAAGTCCGAAGGAAATAATGTCATCATGGTAGTAGTTGATAGACTTACCAAGTATGCACACTTTTGTGCATTATCTCATCCATTTAAAGCAAGTACAGTTGCTACTACATTTGTGGACAGAATTCAAAAGCTACATGGAAGCCCAAGGGTTATTGTGAGCGACAGAGATCCCATTTTTACTGGAAATTTTTGGACGGAGTTATTTTCTTGCTTGGGTACTCAATTAGCTCATAGCTCATCTTATCATCCTCAATCTGATGGTCAAACTGAGATAGTAAATAAATGTTTGGAAGGATATCTTCGTTGTTTTGTATCTGATAAACAAACACAATGGGTCAAGTGGTTACCTCTCGCTGAATGGTGGTATAACACTTCCTTCCATACTGCCACAAAAATGACCCCATTTATGGCACTTTATGGATATCATCCACCATCCATCACATCATATTTAAGAGAAAATTCGAAGGTTCAAGCAGTGGAAGATCACATCGAGCATCAAGAAGAAGTTCTCCAACTCTTAAAGGATAACCTGAATTTGGCACAAAATCGAATGAAACAACAGGCAGATCAACATCGCAGCGAGAGAAGTTTTGATGTAGGAGATTGGGCATTTTTACGGCTACAACCATACAAACAAATGTCCCTCAAGCAAGCTAAGAAGGATAATAAATTATCGCCAAAGTACTATGGTCCTTACAAGGTGTTGCAAAATATTGGTACTATGGCATACAAATTGGAGCTTCCTGCTTCTCCACGAGTGCATCCAATTTTCCATGTTTCATGCTTAAAGAAGGTTATAGGTGAAAATATTCCAGTTCAAACAATATTGCCCGAACTTGATGAGGAAGGAAAAATCATATTGGAACCTGAAGCAGTCATGGAAACAAGAACTCGACAGCTACGAAATCGATCAATTTCAGAGTATCTCATCAAGTGGAAGAACTTACCCACTAAAGCTTCTACATGGGAGGATGAGGATTTTATACAGAAGCACCCGGAGCTACTCAAGCGTTGAGGACAACATTTTTTTTGAAGGAGAGGGGCATGTTAGGTCCCTATATCACTATTATAGTCCCTTATTATTGTTAGTGTAGACCCCTTATTGTTATTATTGTACCCTTGTAACCCCCATTTTGATATTATTGTGCCCTTAAAATATTATTGTTAGGTCGGCTAGGATTACATTGTGGCCCACTAGGATTACATTATGGCCCCATGGACTCCTATATATAGAAAGGAGGTTTTTTGAATTGTATCATCCAAGAATTGTTCATTTATGTAATGTATTGGAGGTTGCCCGAAGTGGCTCATTTCTAAGGCGTTTATATCTCTTTTCTTCTCTTTTGGAGTCGGTTACACAACAACCTGTGACAAACCCGTGGAAACTTGTATTTAAACTTGTTATAAAACCTGTAGTAAACTTGTCACCCATTGACGAAAAATATGTCATAATCCTGTAAAGGACCTATCACCTACCTATGACTAATATACTTGTAGAAATCTACTATACCTATTATAACCCTGTCACATCCTGTGAGATCCAGTGACATCCTGATGGTACCTGTGATCATGTCTTGTTCATAATATATTATTTCCTGTGACCTATCAGTGACCAATTTTCCTATAATAACCAGTTGCATCTATCATAACCCTTACCTATGATAATATATCATATACCTTGCAATACACCCGCAAGAAATTTATTATACCACCTGTCTCCTGGTTATACCTCCTATAACTGATTATACCACCTATAACTAATTATACCACCTACATATTTGTAGAAAAGCCTATATGCGATCATGTTACAATACCTATCTCAACCTTTGATTACCTAGTATAACCTTGTAAGAAACCTTCTATACATGTATTGTACATGTGATTCCCTACTAGGAAATTGGTTACATGATTTGCTTCCCTGCAACAAAATATGTCTACAACCATTGCATAAGGTTACTATATATAATTATTGTTACAAATTTTCATAAACAACATCAAGCATCGCTATTCTTGTTAATTTCCATCTCATAACATGATAGCATTAAATTATAAGAGGTAAGCCTCCTCTTTGAAATCTGCCATATATCCTCCCCTCGTCATATATTTTATTTGCATAATAACCTGAATAAAAGCACTTAAGTATAAAGTTAATATAAAATAACATCACTCCTAATAAAAAAAATTCAAGTACTAAGAAATTTCATCTTCAATAAATCTTTAACTATGTCCCCAAATCCATAGTAAGTAACCTTCTCATCATGAGTTTACCGATCTATCACATCCTATAACAATTTAGTGTTATTACATATTTATATATAGCAAAAAAGATATGAAAGATGTATAAGTAAAGCACATATCCGTACAACAAAATCATATATGTATAGACATCATATATAATATTTTAGAATCCATGAGTGAAAGGGTTTAAAAAATTTCCCCTTTTTTTAGTGCATATCATAAACTTCAACTAACGTATCTGCCCTGCTTTGTAGGTTTCTTCATTATTCATATTCTTTTACCTACCACTTATATATAATATGGATACTACCATCATAAATATATCCGTGTGAAGTTGTGATTTCATCATGAATGTCACTTTATACATGTATGATGAGAATAGAAGCTCGTAATAAAATTCATTAGTGAAATGTGTCGCAACCTTCATAGATAAATAATGATGGTCATTCTAAAGGATATGAAAAATAATGTTTATATATCCTGTCACTATTCCTTGGAAATATATAACCACCTGGTTGATTGTTATAATATTAATTCAATGCCTTCATTAGGGCACTTAATATTAGTCACTATTGATTTTAGGTTATTCACTATACTCAACTAAAAACCCCTCCTTTAATGATCACAATCCTGTGAAAAGTCAACATAATCCAATTGTACTCCTGTTGATTTTATGTTATTCACTATACTCAACTTAAAATCCTTGCTTTAGTGATCACAATCCTATGAAAATTCAACATAAGCCTATTGTACTCCTATAGCTTTCCCTCTTTTTTTAGTGCATATCATAAAATTCAACCAGCATATATGTTCTGCTTTGTGATTTTCTTCATTATTCATATTATTTTACCAACCACTTGTATCTAATATGACTACTACCATCATAGCTATATCCATATCAAGTTGTGATGTCAATTTATACATGTAAGCCAAGAATAGAATCTTGTAATACAATTCATTAATAAAATGTGTCACAACCTTCATACAAAACAATGATGTTCATTCCAAAGGATATGCAAAATAATGTTTAGATATCCCGTCGCTATTTCCTAGAAATATATAACCACCTAGTATATTGTTATAATATTAATTCAATGCCTTTATTAGGGCAATTAATATTAGTCATTGTTGATTTTACATTATTGACTATACACAACTCAAAACCCTTTCTTTAGTGATCACAATCCTGTGAAAAGTCAACATAAGTCTATTGTAATCTTGTAGCTTTCCGGGAGGATGCTTGTGAAAGGAACTTCCCAGATTCAAATTATGAGTTTACAAGCCTATTCTGTTTGTCAATAGATTTTTATTGATTTCTCATTTATCGAATTTTGTTACCAAGGCTAAAAGTTACACCCTTGGTAACCTCAACCTATTAAATATCCATTTTTTCCTTTTTCCTATCTATAAATTTTTGTGAGGTTTTCGTCAAAAATACTCATCCAATTCCAAATTATGGGTTGAACAAACTTTTTTCCTTGTTAATTCCTTTACATTGACTATTCATTTTCTCAATTCCTGTACATAGGATGAGATTTATGCCATATGGAACCCTACAACCTGTTAGGCCATTTTTATCTTTTGCAAAGTTCTATAGCTTTCCTTCAAATTTTCCTAGAAATTTTAGTCTCAATGTGAAATTCCGGTTAGATGGTTATAATCTACTTGGAATTAGATTTATTTTGACTACTCATGAGCCAAATTCCGAGTTCTAGGTGCAAAGATATTCCCCTACAAAATTTTTCTCTTGTTCCTCCAAGTTCTAAGTTGCTTCGAGTTTTATTTCATTTAAAAATTTGGCATCCTTGCACCCTCAAAATTCTCGTACGAATATACCTATGTTACATGTGATGTCACATGCCCTTTTGATGACATGGTCTTCCACCTCACTGGCCACATTAACGTATGTCCACATCACCTGACGTTCTTGTGGCCCACATATTACATACACACACGAACCATCTTTTCACTCCTGATCACATTTAATTGAAACGATAAAAAAACCACACACACACACACACACACATATATATAGTTACACCATGCTCCTATGTCCACCACACTTCCCACTCCAACCATATATGAAGTAGTAAAATATGTGAAGGGTCCACACTCTTTAGTCACATTTTATTATCCGACAAAAAATATTTATAATTTTTATACATACATACATACATATACATATACACATACACATACACATACACATACACATACACATACACATATATACATATATATACATATATACATATATACATATATATATATATATATATATATATATATATATATATATATATATATATATATATATATATATATATATATTGTTGGGATTGCAACAAGATGATGAGCTTAGTGGAAAGGAGTCGCCTTCACTAAGTGGGCCCGCAGGCTATTTTTGGTGCAAAGTCTATTTTTAGACTATGTCTATTTTTAGATATATGGATCATGTTCTATGAGTTGCAGGATGCTATTTGTGGATGGTTGGTCAAGTCGGAAAAAATAGATGGACTTCTATTTTTAGACATACTGGGCGGAATCTATTTTTAGATTGCCAGTCTAAAAAATAGATATGTCGAATATTATTAGCTCTTAATAATATTTAGACTCTAAACATTATCTTATTCTCTTGGAGCACTTCAGTTAAGTGCACAGATGTGGCACAGGAGCTGACAGAAGGAATTACGCTATTTCTGAGGGTTAAGTGGAGCTATTGCATGGATACTTCAGTTAGAACTCATGTGACAGAGTTTGGTGGAGTTGATTGAGGAAGTTAGTGGAGTTGTATTCAGCTTAACTAATCTAAACATAGTTGAGCTATTTGTATTCAGTTTAACTAATTGATACAATTAGTGAGAGTGGTGTGAATTAATTATTAATTAATTCACTAATTATAAACTCATTAATCAACTAAAGAATGCACCAGTTAACTTCAGTGCATGGACAGTTTCAGTGGAGACCAGTGCAGAAATAGGTGAAAGAGCAGGTTAACTATCAGTTGTGACTATACAGTTGCTATTTGCAACACACAGATAGGTGGAGAAGCCCATGAGGATTGCGCAGTACAAGCTAGGTGGTTTATCTATTTAATGAAGCCATCCCATAGCATTGAAAACGCAATAGAGGCTGGCTATCAAGTGGCAAAAGATTGGAGCATGTGTTTTGCTAGATCTAGCTTGATAGTGTGTAGCAATTTGAGGTTGTGCTGAGAGCTTGTGAGGAGCTTTGTACAATGATTGTTACATGATCTCTATGACATATAATATACAGATAGTTGGGGTTTTCAGCTTTAAGCTTTCCCATGAAACACTGTGTTCATATGTGTGATTGTTTATGGTTTTAATGTGCGCATGCAATTGATTTTATTTCCGCATGTAATGATCAATGGTAGAAGAGATTTTGTATTGTGCATGAAGTTAAAATAGTGTGTGATGGTGAGAACTGTGAATAAAATATCGCTTATTCACATTATATATATATATATATATATATATATATATATATATATATATATATATATATATATATATATATATATATATATATATATATATATATATATATATATATATATATATAAAACTCCCGAGATCACACATATCCATGTCAATATATAACACAATAACATATATCTATATATATATATATATATATATATATATATATATATATATATATATATATATATATTTTTTTTTTAAAATTTATATGAAGGCCCTCCAATGACCTTCACGACCCCATTTACTCCATGATACAACATTTATACATTACTAACATTAATGTATATATGAAATATATGTTTCGACGTTCTCGTGAGAGGCCCACCTTGGCATCCCTGCAACGTGCCCCCACTTGCTTCACCATATATATATATATATATTATGTGAGTGGGGACCTCCGCCATTTCCCTCACACATATACTCCAGGCTGCTAGCTTCCTATATATATTTTTATATATAATAGGGGAGAGGCTTCTATTGTTGTGCAAGGACTAGTATTTTTTATAGTACTAGTCCCACACCCATCAAAACATGATAAAAAATTATTCATAATTTAAACATAAATAGATAATTTTAAGTTATATAAGTTATCGAGTTATGTCCAAAATGGGTGCACATATTGATTAGGCTTGCAACTGTCAAACACTAGCCTTTAGTAACACTATTTGGTAAGGCATCCTGACCCAACTACCTCCAAGTATGATTTAGAAAAAGATACAAAATAAACTTGCAAACATTCCATCCCATACTATCCAACAATACACCTATCATATCATACTAATCCCAATAGATATACAGTGGAGCAACTATGACCAAGGTTGATTAATACCTACACAAGAATAGGGAGTATGTGCAAGCCATAACTGCATATATGTTCATCAATGCAACCTAATAAAGGAAATAAATGACACAAACCCATTTAATTTAGGAATAAATACAGGAAAGCACAAAGTAAATCACAAGGATCAACCATAAGAATTTATAAGCCATTGGATCACATCCAAATGTATCCACAATAGACATTTGAATTTTAAAAATGGATATCCATGTCAATCATCCCTACCAATCAAATTTAGCAACAAAAAACTATAAAACAACCTCAACCCTTACTGAATTGCATTTTAAACTTTCATTCTACTCATATGTAGCTAGAGACATACCATCAAAGACTGTGTACAATCTAATCAGGTTTTAACACTTCAATTTGTTTTCTTTCTGGTTTTTTTTATTCTTTCATTAATTTATAATATAAACTTCAAATTATTTCTTTTTTTTCTTTTAATCTTCCATTAATTTATAGTATGTAGCTACTGTGTGTGAAATTGCAAACAAAAAATTAATCATGCCCAAACCACAATTTAGTTTTACAAAAATTCCCTTATAGATCTTCAACAAGTAGGGAAAACATCATGAACTCATGGAATCTACAAGAAGGAATTCAAATTGCCATTTTAAATAACATTCATTGATTTTTTTTCATAAGAGAAAAACATTAGAACAAACTTCATTAATTAGAGTATGTTGACAATATCAAAGGTCTTAACCCAAAGAGTCATGATCAGTTTTAGCTAAACAAGAATTTAGCCAAAAATAACTAGCCCAGATAGATGCCAAATTCAGCAACGTATAGAGAAGCACTTAGAAAAAAAACCCCTGTTATCCAAAAATTTAGGGCCTAGGTCCGTATGCAATCATTCCAAAACTGGAAAGATATACCTGAAATATACCATCCCATGGTGCCAATAATACCTTTTATTTTGTGCTTAGGGATATATACCATAACATCTTATATGTGTAATGAATGACTGACCAGGAAAAATATAATTTCCTAAAAATACATTTTCTCTTGATTCGTTAGAAGACAACTCCTTATTCTATGTTCAAACTTCTATCTATGGGATAAATTCAAATCATAGGTGTTAGACGATCGGGAGACATAGCTCATAAATGGGATATATAGGCACTTGGAAAAGAAAACATACACAAGAAAACAAAGACAAAAATACTAGAGAATCCAAACAAAACACATAGTCAGGGGATCCCGAGAAATTAAATCTCAAAATTACCGTAGCCAGAAATCGAACCATTAATCAAATATTCAAATAACATTCATTGATATATGTAGGCTGAAAAATCATAAATTTCTTATTCAAATATATGCAGGTTGAAAAAACATAAATTTCTTATTCAAATATATGCAGGTTGTAGGTATTCAAATTTCTTATTCAACTTAACCTTTTCATATTTAAATTTCTTATCCAAATAACCTTCTTATTAAAATAAGACCGAGTTTCTATTATTGAAACAACTTCCACTGACAAAAATAAATTGTAACAATATGCATTTTGTTGCAGCCATGCCACGAGTTTCAATTTAATATCATATAAGGAACATAAGGACGGGAGGGACCAAGGGTGCCCAACTGCGATGCACTTTATCAGCAGAGGAAATAGTGGATGAAGTGAATGCTACTAATGATCCCAAAAATGATGTTGAGAATTCCCATGTGGTGGCAGATCCTATTGTCCCACCATAAACCACAGAGGCACCCTCAACCACATCACAAGGTGCAAGCTCAACAAAGAAAATTAGTGCCATAAGAGGGTGGACAAAGGAAGACATGATAGCTGCAATTGATGACATATAGTTTAGGGGATATTAAGTACGTGCATATGCAAAAAAACATGGAATTGCAACCTCAAGCATACAATATTGGATTAATGGGATCACTCATACAAATCATAGAGGGCATGTTACAGTTATGAATGAAGAGGAGGAAGCCGAGGTGGTTTTGTGGTGTAAGGAGATGGACCAATTGGAACATGGGTTATAGTTGATACAATTCAAATCCACAATAACTCAAATATTTCAGGGGAGGCCAAACCCATTCAAAGATGGCTTTCTTGGCAAATCTTGGTGGAGCGAGTTTAAAAAAAAACATCCAGACCTTGTGTTACGAACAACCGAGGGCCTTGATAGAGACAGGGCTTTCAAATTAAGCCCTACAATTGTGTCTAACTTCTATGACACACTTTCCAATGCATATGATAAACACTATTATTCCCCAAACCATATCTGGAACTATGACGAAATAGGCTTACAGGTTGGAAGGATTTGTGGCATGTGGGTAATTGCCAAGAGAGGGAGCAGAAATGTGCCAATTTTTTTTCCTAGGAGTAGGGAGTGGATCACTATTCTTTGTTGTGTTAATGCAACTACTTCTTCAATCCTAGGTTTTTATTTATTCAAAGGTAAAACTAAAATTAAAAACAATATACAAAAATGTGAAAAATGTGCATGCATGGCTACACATAACCATGCATGGATGAAAAAGGAACTCCTCTTGAATTGTATTTTTCACTTCACTGCATCTAAGCCAGGTGTTGTCTCGCCTGAAAATAGACACCTACTAGTTTTAGATGGCCATGGAAGCCACATGGCTGTGTAGAATCGAGGAGGCTAACAATTTTGGAATTGAACTGTTAACACTTCCAAATCATACCACTCACATATTGCAACCCCTTGATGTCAGCGTGTTTAGGCTTTTCAAGAAATATTTCAGGGTAGAGAAAGCTTCATGGATGGAAAATAATTCAGGGGTGGAGGTAAAAAGGTTTGATCTAGCTGAACTTGCAAGTAAAGCATTTAAAATGGATCTAACACCTTCAAATATCAAGGTTGGATTTAGGAGGACTAGAATTTGGCCACTAAATGTTGATGCTCTTATTCATGATACTAGTTGCAGCTAGACATTTGTTGTGGAAGATCAAGAAGCATAGGACTTACATGACCAGGTTCATGCCCAATAATATGTGGATTGGAAGGAAGATGTTGTTGCTGCTAAAGATATGATATCCATTTCTCAAGGGAACTTCTATGGTGATGATGATGAACGTGTAAGTGAGACAAAATTCATTTATGAACCAATTGTCAATAACATGGAGGTTGCCGCACCCACTGAAGCACCTATTAATTCTGCATGTGATATTCCAAATGAGGTAGTTGATCATGAAAATGAGAATGAAAATGTTGTTTCAAATGATAATTTAACAAGAATCAATAATGAACAATTGAGCATGCCGACCTAAGTAACCCCACCATCATGGTTGGCCTCCCATGATGAATAACAACAAACATAATGTGTAATCTACCAATGAGGAAAGCATGGCCATGCCTTCACAACCAACAAAGAACACTGAACTTGTTCATGCTGATTTTTGTAGCATCGTAAACTGTTCCATGTCTCAAAATTTGTGGGGTGGCTTGGACATCATTATTACAAATAACCCAGAAACCGTTTGTGGAAATTCCACTCAATTCATGTTTATTAAAATAATTAATTATTTTAATGAAGACCCTAAGTTTAAACTTAGGGGAATTAAATAATTAATGGGTATTAATAAGACATAGTGTGAATCTTCTAGAGAACGAAGATCAAGTCAAGTTTTAATCTTAGCCATTGATTAGAATTCTAATCTGGGATGTTTATTCATCAATGAGAAGCTTACAAAATAAGTCTTGAGGGTCATTTGTAAAGCAAGCCAAGAGAACACTCAGTAACCCAAAGGAAGTCAATTCTGAAGGAATAGAATTTGATTTCAGAGGGAGAGTTGTAGGGCAGAGTTGCAGAGTAAAGGAATAAGAGGGAGTCAAAAGTGATAGAGTTCGAGGAGAGAGGGACACAGAAGGCTAGAGAAGGTAACGCAGAGCAGCAAAGCAGAGTTCCCATGTAGAGTGAGTAGTCATATGCAAGCACTCCGCATAGAGACACACATAGGGACGCAGAGGGAGATAGGAGTCTCCTGGGTGTCATAAATTTCTCCAGAAGGATTGTAAGAATTTATCTCAGGTGTTTTCTAAGAATTCTGCCAGTGATTTCCTAGTAAAGAATTTAATTGCTGAAGAATAATATATAAACCGTCATTTGCTGCACCGATTTTCCTGCATTGGGTTTTTCTGGGGACAATTTTCCAAAATTAACTATGTTTATGTGATTGATTCTTATGCTTGTATTTCTTAATTTTCCATTCTATGCATATACTTAAGTGAAAGCTGCAGTAATATTTATTTCTAAATTCACTAAAGAACTCTGTAAATAATTATAAAAAACAATAAGTAGGAGAAATAAATATACTAGTGCAGAAGTAATTTACGGATTGAAATTTTCACATGGTATCCGAGTAAAGATGAGTAATAGGAGAAAAGAATTGGCAATAAAACATGATTCAAATGTTGCTATAGCAACAACATAGAAGGGTTCACGCTGTTCTCCAAAAAGAAAGGGAATCATAAAAGAACAGATGGATCACGACGTTTCAGTTCTGGAATCCAGATTAGAAGAAGAATTTGTTTGTGTGTCAAGCTCTACTTCTCCTGAGATATGGTATATCGACAGTGGAGCTTCTGCTCACATGACGAGAGTGTGAGAATGTTTCTCAAGCTACCAAGAAGAGCAGATGAGCTTTAAGATCACCATGGGAAATAAAGCGAAATGTACCCCTATTGGAAGAGGTACCATAGTATTTCAAACAAAAGCCAGAAAAAAACTTCGGGCCACCAATGTGCTGCATGTGCCTAGGTTGGGGATTAATTTACTCTCTGTGTCATAGCTTCAAAACAAATACTATGAATTTTACTTCATTGGAAATAGAGTATACGTCAAACACCCAAGTTGGAAGAAGAAGGCACAAATCAAAGTTGGGAGCAACAAACTCTACAAGTTACAACTCAAATCTCCAATGGCGCTGATAGGAAAAATTGATGAGAAGGATTTGAATGAGATATGGCATAGGAGAATGGGGCACTTGCACCATGGGGCATTAAGGATTCTCAAGAAGACTGTTAAGGGATTTCCAAAACTGAGCACCAAGTGAGACGATGTCTGCAGAGGGTGCATATTGGGAAAGTATGCCAAGGCAACGTATCATAGAAGCAACAATAGGGCTATGAGTGTGTAGGGATTAATACACTCAGATATCTGCGGACCAATGTCCACTAGAGCTCTTAGTGCTACTTATTATTTCGTCACCTTTATTGATGATCATTCCAGGAAGACCTGGATCTACTTTCTAAAGACCAAGGATGAAGTCTTCAGTCGATTCAAAGAGTTTAAAGCTATGGTAGAAAATCTGATAGGAAAGAGGATCAAGGTATTGCGATTAGAAAATGGTGGAGATTACATTGATAAATACTTCACAAGATTCCATGCAAGGGAAGGCCTCAGAAGAGAGTGGACCACTCCATATAATCCAGAGCAGAATGGTGTGGTAGAGAGAAAGAATAGAACTATTGTTGAGGCCGCAAGGGCAATTTTTGTATGATAAATACATGCCCATATTCCTGTGGGCTGAAACTTATAATACAACTGTCTACGTTCAGAACATGATTCCTCACAATGCACTAGGTAAGATCACTCCAGAAAGTGTCTTCACTGGTAGCAAGCCTGAGGTAAGCCACTTTAAGATCTTTGGCAGTGCGACATATTGTCATGTGGTGGAAGAGAAGAGGAAGAAGATGGATATGACTGTGGAAAAATGATATCCGGTGGGATATAGCGAGAATGCAAAGGCTTACCGCATTGACATTCCTGAGAGAAGGAAATTTGTAGTGTGGTGGGATTTGAAGTTCATGAAGGAAAGGGCCTTTAGGAAATCCCGAGAGATGCCTTCTGCTACGCAGTCTAAGGAGGATTTGCTGATCCAACAACAATGACCTGCGTAGGTAATACGAGCCTCTCTAAGGCACGAGGATCCAAGGGATACATCTCCCAAGGACTTGCAGGAAGGAGAGAAGGTAAATCCACCCACTACCAGTGGTAGAACAAGCAGGGAATTGCGACAAATTTTGAGGGATGCAAAAGATTTTTTCGAAGCCCCTAGAAATGAGAAGAGGCAGCGTAGGCAGCCTGAAAGGTATCAAGTTTTGGTAGCACAGGTTGGGGAACCCTCTATTTTTCACGAGGGAGCTTAGCACCAGGTATGGGTAGATGCGATGGTGGAAGAATACAATTCCATCATGACGAATGATGTCTGGGAATTGGTTCCAAGACCTCAGGACAGATCAATTGTAGGTTCGAGATGGATCTACAAGATCAACTATGCTGCAGATGGAAGAATCAAGAAATTTAAAGCTAGGTTTGTGGCTAAGGGGCATGCTCAGAAGGAATGGATAGATTATGAAGATACCTTTGCCCCAGTAGCCCAATATACTTCCATTAGATCCATGAAATCCCTAGCTGTGCAGATGGGATGGGAGATTCACCAGATGGACGTCAAGAATGTATTCCTGGATGGGGTGATAGAAGAGGAAGTATACATTGAACAACCAGAGGGCTTCGAGATGCATGAACAAAAGAATCATGTGTGCAGGATTAAGAAATCCTTGTATGGACTAAAGCAAGCCAGAGCTTGGTATGGTCGAATTGACAACTACTTGTAGAAGATGGGGTATGTCAAGACTGACACAGATCCCAATCTATACTATCTCAGAGTAAGGAGTGAGTCTCAAATATTGGTATTGTATGTAGATGATCTATTTCTGACAATATCATCTAGGCTCATCAAGGATTGCAAGGAGAATTTAACTATAGAATTCGACATGAAGGATCTAGGGCTGATGCATTATTTTCCGGGGTTGGAAGTTTGGCAACAAAAGGGTGAGATATTCCTTGGTCAAGGAATGTATAATACATAAATTTTGAAGAGGTTTTAGATGGAGGACTATAGATCCATGGCTACTCCAATGATCACCAACTGGAAGAAAATCGACACGTCCAAAGATGATGAGGTTGATCCTACCTTGTATAGGTAGCTTGTAGGATGTTTGATGTATCTGGTCAACATGATGCCAGACATTTGTTATGCTGTCAATATCCTCAGTTAGTTCATGGTAGAACCAAGGAGGGCACATTGGGAAGCAGCCAAACATGTTCTCAGATATATGTAAGGAACAATCAAGCTTGGACTAAAATACACTCGTGGAAATGACATCAAGTTGAGTGCATTCACTGATGCAGATTGGGCTGGGAGCCCGATAGATCAGAAAATTACTAGTGGGTATTGTTTTAGTGTTGGATCAGGAATGAACTCCTGGGGCAACAGGAAACAAAAATTTGTGGCTTTAATCTCAGAAGAGGCATAATATATGGCAGCAAGAACGACTTTGTGTGAGGCCATATGGCTTTGGAAACTACTTTTGAACTTACTTAAGGAATATATGGAGGCGACCAACAATCTATGTGATAATCAGAGTTGCATCAAGCTCTCTGAAAATCCTGTGTTTCATGATCGGTCGAAGCACATTAACATCATGTGTCACTTCATCAGAGATTGTGTCCAACGTGGAGTTGTACAGTTGCAGTACACTCCAATAAGAGAACAAGTGGAAGATATCCTCACAAAATATCTGGGGAAGACAAAGTTTGCCTACTTCAGATAAAATACGGGTATGATCAAGAATCCATTTCAGTAGCAGGAATGGATAGGTTCGGGATTCAGAGGGAGCTACAGTACATATGCATCAGTGATAGTGTCATGGGAAGCAGTAGAGAGGGAAACAACACAGCAGATGAGGGGAAACAACTAGGGATCAACAACACAGAGGATGATTCAAAGCAGAGCAGCATGCAACAAGAATTTTGTTAGAACACTTTCCTTGCTAAGAGGGAGTGTTGATTTTTAGCATCGGAAAGTTTTCCAAGTCTTAAAATTTGTGGGGAGACTTGGACATCATTATTCCAAAGAACCCAGAAACCGTTTGTGGAAATTTCACTCTGTTCATGTTTTATTAAAATAATTAATTATTTTAATGGAGACCCTAAGTCTAAACTTAGGGAAATTAAATAATTAATGGGTATTAATAAGACACAGTGTGAATCTTTTAGATAATGTTGTAATAGTATTTATTTAAAAATTTACTAAATAACACTTTAAATAACTTATCAGAAACAATAAGTAGGAGAAATAAATTTATCATTGTAGAAGTAATTTCCGAATTGAAATTTTCATGGTTCATTATTTTGTGGACAATGGATCACTGGAAGAAGAGTCTATTCATGATGAAGTACCAGACGAAGACAACAATGGGGTTCAATCAGGTTTCCTTGAGGTTGAAAGGAAAGTGTTAAGCCATGAGGAGCATGTGACAACGAAACAAACAATACTTGGTAGGTTCCTAAAGATACCAGCAGAGAGAGTGAAGGCCTCATCAATGCATTGAACAATAGACTTTCTTCATTTAGAGAGGAGTTCACACTTACTCACCTCTAAAGAATATATGAACCTAATGTTCAATTCTAAATGTAAAAGAATTGAAATTCAGGAATCTAAACAGAGAAAGGAGTTGGCCAAGGAAAAGAGGGATGCAAGAATTGCAGTAGCAGAAGCTCGGGCAAAGGAAAGGCTCGAAAGAACAAAAACAAAGGAAGAGAAGGAATATAAGAAATAGTTGGCAAGCTAAGAGAGGGAGGCAAGAAAGGCTCAAAAAGTGTTGGAAAAAGGAGGGGTAAAAAACAACGAAGAGTATGGTGCAATATAGTTGGAGGCAAACAAGATGATTTCCAACACTTTGGACTACATTGCAAGTCATACACCATCGTACCAGGATTTGATTAATATCCAAGTCACCCACTATCATCCAGGGGCTATACCCACCTCCTATACACCTACTAGTGCAAGGGTATATCCTATGTATTATAAGACACCTCCACTTAGTTTTGGGGTTACTAGCACAAGTGGACAATTCATCTACTCAATCCCTCCATGGCTATAAGGATTAAACTGGACTCAAGAATATGGAAACAACTTGGCCCAAGAAGGAAACTCAACAGGCTTGGGAAACGCAGAAAATGGAGGCCATCAAGCATAGGGTTGGCATGAATTCTTTGTTTGTAACCACATTGCAATGTGGATTTTTGAAGGACAAACTTGCGTGCATGTTACATGGCCATTTTGGATACAATTCCACATATGATTTTATGTAATAGTTAAATATACACTATGTTCAATTATGGTTTACTTATGATTTATTGTGCTTGGCCTTTGATTGCATGTGTTTTTCTTGTAGTTTCCAACTGAAAGTAGTGAGTACATACATTCATGGATACATATACCGATAAAGACATACATAGTACATACATTGATGGATACATCTAACAAAAAACATATACAAAGATATTTTCATGGTTGATTATACATAGAGTTGTAGTTCTTCCTTAACATTCATGGTTGATTACATATACAAGTAGTTGGACAACATGCCAGAAAACAAAAAGAATACAAGTATTGATTCACATATGAATCACGATCATAGAAGCTCAACTAAGGACTCATCATATACCTCCTCAACTTCTAGTTGATGAGGCCATTGAAAAGTATGAACAGTTAAATAATCAACTGCTTATATTGATTTAAATCTAATAATGAATACATGAGTTGATACGCCAAGTAAATGAGGTTATGTTTAAATCAAAGATATAAAGCTCCATTTGCATCCTGATCTAGGTTAAACCCTTTCAATTTTATGTAAGGATAAAAAACTATTATAGTTGTGCTTAACATAAGTGAGAGAAATGTCTTAGATCGGAGAATTACGATCCATTGACAATGCTCATGACACATGAACCCTCTAACGAACCCATTTGGAAGACCTGCCATTCCATAACTATTAACCAAAATTTCAAATATAAGTTGAGGAAAAATAACTCTATAAAGAGATAAAAAAACTAAAGAAGCATGCACAAGAAGTCACAGGCAACAAAGACTAAAACAAGTACTGATGATCATAATAGAAGTTTTCTGTAATGATCCAAAAAATACTATAATTGTGCTTAGCATAAGTTAGAGAAATGTCTCAGATGAGAATTATGATCCATTTACAATGCTAATGACACATGATACCTCTGAAGATCCCACAAAGTGGGAGCTTAAGTAGCAGCCCACAGGTACAAACCTTCCCCGTGGTGGATTCAATTTAGATGATCCCAAACAACAATTCCAAAAGACAATTTTATTGAGTATGAAGGATTTTTAAATGGAATACCTAGATTTTAATGAGTAACCTATGCATCCAATAGAAAACCATCAATCAACACACTACACCCTTTCACAATGAGTGAAGATCTTCACTGCAGTCACTATATCTCTACATAGTAAAATAAACAACAAACTAAAAGTAGCATTTTCATTGGGACAATATATATGCAAAACCTTAATGACAACATCAACCATTCAACATGCAAGACATAACAATACTCATTAAGTTAGAAACATCAAACAATGTTGCATCGTGTCAAAACTCTTGTCAGAATAATCCTCTCAAATTCAAGCAACAACATTACTTGTGCTATAGCATATGGAAATCTATACTGACTTCCGGAGGAGGTCTTAGCAGTATTCAGATAATGTGGGACTCCAAGCTTATTATAGAGTGGGAAAACATAGAATATAACATGAAAAAATCACTACTGCTACCCAAATCATGACCTAACTATACATTTAAGAACTCAATTTCTATATGTTTATTTCCAGTACAAATACAAAAAACGGAATAAGAAAGTTGATGGAAGTTCTATTATTATAGGAGGGTGTGTTGAATAAAGCTCAAGAGGGTGAGGGAGGTTCACTACTAGTCAAGGTTATTATTGATGAAGCAACATAACAATCTCATAATATATGGCACATGGCAAAGGTCTCAAAATATATGACACATGGTGAAGGTCTTAAAATATATGGAAACTTCGAACAAGGAAATAAGAACAAATATATCTCCATTTGAAATTCCTAGTATGCATTCATCACAAATAAGTGTATTGAATACCAACATCTATTCCACTCACAATTTATAGGACCTAAAAATTACACCTTTATATTAGATATATATCAGAACCCTTTGTAACAATCATTCAGGTTACAAACTCTTCTCAATGTAGCAAATCAAATAACTGGCCATTATTGAAGATTTTCAATTCCCATGGGTACTCATCTCATATCATGAAATACAAAATTCAGAAATTAAAGGTTGGAATTAGAAATCAAAGGCTCACATCAGAAATACAAAATAGTGCTTTGGCATGATATACAAAATTAATTTACAACCCAAAATATAGGCTCACATCAGAAATCAATGTTGGTAGCCCCAAAATTTGAATTTTATTTTGAAAACCCCCAATTTTTATCTCGACATAAGCCATAGAAGCCACAAAATCCACCAATTCTGGAAGCCACATAAGCCATAGGAAAACCCTAAATCCACAGAAGCCACAAAATCCGTAGAAAACCCACAGAAGCCACATAAAAACCCCAAATCTGAAATATACCATAAAACCCTTTAACCAATGGAAAACCCCCAAATTTTATCTCAACGTAAGACACAAAAGCCATATAAGCCACTAATTCTGAAAGCCATAGAAGCCATCGAAAAACCCTAAATCCATAGAAGCCACTAAAGCCATAGAAAAACCTCAAACCTCAAATATCCTATAAAACCCTTTAATGAGTGGAAAACCCCCAAATTCTATCTCAACCTAAGCCATAGAAGCCACTTAAGCCACCAATTTTGGAAGCTACAAAAGTCACAGAAAAACCCTAAATCCACAGAAGCTACAAAACCCACAGAATAACCAACATAATCCACAAGAAAACACCAAATCCCAGATATCCCATAAAACCCTTTAACTAGTGGAAAACCCCCAAATTTTATCTCAACCTAAGCCACATAATGCCACCAATTTTGGCAGCCACAAAATCCATAGAAAACCCTAAATCCACAAAAGCCACAAAATAAGCCATAGAAGCCATAGAATGGTGTGAATACTGAGAAAATTGATGTGTTGACAAACACAGTTGTAGATATCGCTGGCAGGATAAAAAATCCTACCAGAGAAAGATGATACCAACCTCCAAACACATGCTACAATGAGTCGACCATCGTGTCATGTGCTAGGTCAAATAGGATCGAGCAAGTGAAATGGAACAAAGTTCCCTCCAATTCTAAACTAGATTTAAGGACATAGGAACGTGGAAAATTACCGTGCCACTCAAGAACCAAAACCCTTCACTGCACCTACACCCCACCTCTGCAGTCAAATAACACACATATGCAACCGAACAATTCAACTCCATAGTCGAACAACATGCCATTACACGTAAGAAACAAACACCAAATACATTAGAAATGGACTCCACACACACGAGAACCAACAGAGAAAAACGAATAGGTTTTGGCCCTGAAAAACAATGAATGGGGAGGAAAAAAACCTCCAAAAGTGGCCCATACAGGAACCTTAAATGGTATGAAGACAAGGTGGGTTGCATGACGTGACAGAGACAAGTGGCAGAGCGAGATGGCATCATGTCGTACAACTTATTTGGCCAGCTAGGTGTCGCTTTATGTCCATGTAGGAAAGCCACACAACTCCTTTCCTCCCTCCCATACTCGGCCCCACACAATGATAAGTCCGCAGGTCCCTTCAGTTGATCAATCACTGAATATTGACAGATTGGATGACTGAGATGCCATAAGATCTCAGACTAGCATAGCGGTTAAAACAAAAATGCACCTGACATATGTAACGACCCATATCACCTCCATCCAACAGTTGAACTCACCATCAGATCTCAACGTGCTCAGCCTTTAACGAGCCTTCTGCCATCTGATGGGCTTCGGGTTTTGTCTCCTCCTTCACGGTTCCACCACTCTCCCTCGGTGCCTTCATTCATCAATGTGGTTCTCACCCTATGCTCGAGGCTCATGGCCCAACCACCATGGTGTTGTTCCACCTTCTAGAAGATTGTTGCTAGTATGTATACTTGAACGAATTCCGAGAAAAAAGGTGTTCACACATGGTCATAGTATGACGACCTGATATAGAGTCCAACGGAGAGCATGGGTTGATGCGGATATGGATGAAGATCCACGCAAACCGATTATGGAAGATATTCCATCGTGTTAAGATGGGGTTCCAATGCAAGTCAAAACCGGCTTGACTTACACAAGCGACTGTAAAGAATATGGGGCAGTCCCCATCATCTATTCTCCAAAATACCATACACGGAAATGACTGGAGAGTAGTTTTATATAAAAACAAATCTCACCCAAAATACCCATTCCATTCAACTTCCCTAAATGTCAAATAATATCATTTCAAGCTAGCTCGCGCCAATCCGATAAGATAAGCTCAAAATTATTTCACATAATTCAATTGATCGATTTGGGGTAATTCTCATCAGCGAGCGATGCATTTAGAAGAAGAGAAAGAGTAAATCCAATTACCACTTTAGACTTTTATAATTTCGTTTTCCTTTTCTTGTAACTTATTGGAAATTTCTATCCAGTTGTCTACCGAAACAACAGAATAGTCTGGGGTACAAATTTTTGTCGAAATCTGGTTTAAAAAAAATTCAAAAAATCAGATAGTTGGAGTATTTGGATTGCATTTTTTATAATGGAAATGGATTCAGCGCCATCAAAAACTTTTAGGTTGCTCAAAATATTGAAGTTTAACGACTATAACCCAGATTTTGAAAAATCTTTGCCTAAATATTTCATAATTTTACTGAAATTTTTGAATTATTCTAAAGGTGTTTTTAGACTACAACATTTCTATCCGACTTCTAAAACCCAGACCTTGGGAACTTCAAATTTAGGTTTATTTTCCCTTCAATTCTAGATTAAAATGCTAAAGTATTTAGCATTTTTCTGAGCGAAACCAAGTGTATATGCATCCCTTCATAGCACCAAACGTTACATTATTTGATACTTAGCCTTGTATAAATTACATATCATATTTTTGGGATATCATATTTTTGGGAAATGTTAGTCAAATAAACTCTAGTTGAAATAAATGAACTAGCACTCGAAAATTACAAAATTTCAAAGTTATAATCTTAATCTCTAATGTGACCTATTCCATTTGTTGAGAATTTTTTTGTAACATCCCTAACAATAAGGTTTTGTGTTGTGTTGATTTGGTTTTTTTTGTTTTTGTTTTTGTTTTTTTAAATTTTTATTTTCCGAAAAAAAATGCTTCTTTTTCATATTAAATAAAAAAGAGAGTACATAAGGTTATAACTGATTTTTTGCTTACAACCATTTAACAAATAATAAACTTATCTTAAAAAATGTCTATCTATTGTCCTCCTTTATGTCTACTTTCTTTCTATCATTCAGTAATATGTAGTTCCTGAAAAGTCATGTATCCATATATCCCCAACAATTGTATCATAAAATTTGTACATAGTTACATCATAGTTTCCACCAATATATCTCCAAAAATTTATAGCATAGTCTGGAAAATATAAAAAATGAATCTCTTAAGAAAAATTAATGCTTCCAACATTAATCATGACATCTTGTTGAAAATCTGAAAAGTAGAACTTACCGGGCTCCTTGGCGACACCTCTCTTGGAAAGTAGATCTACAGTCAAATCTTGATCCTTGTATATATGATCAAACTATATATGTTGGAAGGTACTTACCAAGTTCTCGATATGCTTCATCTAGTTTAATAGTATGGGCGGGTTGAAATGAGTATAGTCAGATCTAATACTTTTGTGATCCATAATTTAGATAAATGTCTTTCGGATTAATCACATCATAATGATTTGGTCGACATTTAAAACCATCTACTGTGGTGCATCCTCAGGACAAGGGACCATATATTGTGCTTTAATGAGTATAGTCCTTGACCCAATAAATGATTCCCTTAGCATATCCATATACATGTATGCTCGCTAGTCCCAACCATTTTTCCACTATAAGTACTCTCCATAATGCGATGATCACTGATCTATTGTTTGTACCATGTCCTCCTTCCCACAAAAAATGGAAGTGTTTTCCTGACTCTATAACTATGAATGAACCACATCTACATTCCCTTCGAGTACATGCTCCATCAAAAAATCCCACAGGAGATTCTTTCCACATGTTTTTGTACTTGCACTGCATTTTTGTTAGAATGCCTCTTAATCGGCCCAATTTCGTGTAATATGCAATGGTCTTAATCACTTATTCTTGAACCACAACCCCTTTTTGTTCAAGTATATAAGCAGTTATGCTACGCTAGATGGAACATATGATGTAAAATGGTAGGGCTTGATATTGATGATGAGATATGAACCAGGAATAAAGACAAGAAACCAAGGTCTATTTATGTCTACTTGGAGTGATATTCAAAGTATCAAGTACCCCATACCATACAACCACAACATATCGAAAATGAATAAGAAAATGATCAATATATTATGGTCCCCTCATGCACATATGAAAAATTCCAGGACCTCTAAATCCTCAGAGATGTAGGTTCTTCAAAATGAGTACATTGTCATGTACTTCACACCAATAAAAACATTTAATTTTGTTTGGTAACTCCCATTTCCAAAATTTCTAGAACCATCTATGGAAGACAAAATCCTTCTCAGTCCTAGGAAGCCTGCGATATATATATTTGACCATCAATTAACCCTTAACATGCCATCCCAATCCATATAGTCCTATTGATCTGTGTTTTCTATGTCTGCTGAATGTAATAGAGAAATGTATCTCTCCCACTCATAAGCATATATATCTGGAAACCCTAATTCCTCTGCCCTGCTCTAGGAATTTTTATCAATGTTATTGTTGTGAAGATGATGGATTTGATGGAGGAGTTGTATTCCTTTGTCATGGATGTAATTAAGTAATGGAACAAATAAAGAGTGATTCCCATAAATTCCTTCAATAACATCTAACTCGATCTTGATATTATGTTCCATCACCAACCTCCCAGTGAATAAATCCCATTAGCCATTGCAAGTTTTTCATCATGCTACACCAGATGTAAGAGGAACATGCTTTCTTTCTGGCACAATTTATAACCCAGGATTGAACATTTAGACATACATATATTTGTCTCTAATGAGTAGTGACCGTAATCTAGATCCAGACATAGCCCTCTACATGTTTTTGATAATCAAAGCCTTGTTAAAAATAGATGGGTCTATGATTCCCCATCCACCTTCCTGAGTTGGCCTAGCCAATGTTGTCTAGTACCTAACTAAATGAATCTTACCCATAAGGTTGGAACTAACTCATAAGAACCTTCGCATAATAGATTATATTCTGTGAATGATCTCTTGAGGTAACAAAAACAGATGAATCGAGTATACCAATATATTTTGTAGCATGGATTTCAACATAATCATTCTGCCTCCCATCGACAACCATCTCTGTTTCCACCCATCCAGTTTTTTTGTATATCCTACTCATAATCCAGACCCAGACTTTCATGCAGTACCTCTTTGGTTTCAGTCTGAAACTAAGGTATAAAAAACATGTATCATATTGAATGGATGCAATGTTAAATAACTTGATAATTTCCCTGATAATCGGATCCTCTCTGTCGCCATATACTAGGATAGATTTTGTTTTAATCATACATAATCCTGTAGCATATCCAAAAGTCTTGATGATCATATGTATATGTCTCCATTTAACAAGAGAGGACTCACCACCAAATAACAAATCATCTACAAACATTAAATGAGTGACAACATGATGTCTGGTAAGACGCACCCCAGAGATCAACTATTTGTACCTCGCATCCCTCATCTTGTGGCTCATATAATATATCACAAGGAGAAAGAGGAGAGGTGACAAAGCACATCCCTGCCTCAGTCCCCTATAGGCTTTGAAGAATTGTGTCAATAATTCATTAATAATCATTGTAAATTTAACAATATTAATGCACACAAAAATACATTTAATGTTCCATGAGGAAATACCAATATTGATCAATACTAGTTTTATGAATTCCCAGTATACGTAATCGTAGGCCTTGATCAAATTAACCTTGAGAAGACATGGAAATGACATTGTCGGATTTCATTGAATGTAGGACCTCCTCTGCAATGACAATGGCATCTTGAATTTTTCTGCCCTCTAGAAAGCCAAACTGTTCAATAGTTATGTGCCTCGATAGTACCGGCTCGAGTCTCCGGGAAATTAGTTTGGAGATCATATTATACACAAGGTTTCAAAGGGATATCAATCTATAATATGCAAAGGTCAGGGTTCTCCTTCTTAGAAATCAAGGCAATGAAAGTGGCATTGATGTCCCCCAATATGTATACATGGGTCCTTGATGGAGAGCTTGACTCCTCAACATCAACCGTCAGAGGTATAGAATCATCATATCAATGAAATTTAGAAATAACTCTACCTCCCACCCGTCCGGGCCATGACTCTTTTACTCCGTACAATCCTTCACAACCTCTGTCAGTTCCTCCCTAGAAATTGACTGTCCTAGCATAACATTATCCTCCTCGGAGAACATCTTAGGGACAAGTGCAATGTAATCCATTTGGGAGGAAAACACATGGTATTGTACCTTGAATTTCTCGCTAACATTCCTGAAAACAACTATTTCAATAGCCTATTGTGAGTTATATAGTTTTCCATCTGTATCCCCTATATTTATAATGGCATTGTATTTCTTCTAACATTAGTATGCATTTGGAAAAATATGGATTTTTTTCCCCGCCATTAACCCAAATATCCTAATTTTTCATTCAGATATCTTCCACCCGAGACAAGAGAATCCTTCTCCTTTTTTCCTCCATTTTTTTAATATTGGATCCGTATAAATTTGAGAAAAATAGAGGGTCATGAGGGTCATTTTAATACTGAAGTATATTATCAATGTAAATTAGGGATTTCTATTCACCCTCCATATTTTCTTTGATCCATATATAAAATTTATTTTTCAGGGATTTTAATTTCTGACATATAGAAGACATGTAGTCCAACAGGAGGGGTGTCAAGTCCCTGTTCTAGACATTAGACACCAAGGTCTAAAATTATTTCATTTTCAACCATTTATGGTTAAATTTGAAGGGATAAAATGTCCTCATACCAACCCCTTCCTAGGTAAGCATGATCAACTAATGATCTGAAAGAAATGAAGGGATTATATGGGATCCAATCGCCAATAAATCGTTATACAAATATTGACTCACTAAGAATCTATCCAATCTCTTGGATATGCCCTCGTTTCTAGTATGCCCATTCCTCCATGTGGGGGAAATGGGTAATGATGCAACATCTATAAGCTCATTTAAATCCATTATATATTTGAAATATGAATACATATTATCATCCTTTGACTTGTATCCCCAAATTTCCCTCGGTCCCATTGTGAAATTAAGATCCCTTGCAGTAATCAATGATTTTAGTCCTAACCGATCGGAGCCAAATACAAGATCCAAAAATTTTCCGCGTCCATCATAAGGTGCATAAGAGTTGATAATGTGAATCCTATGACACAAAACCTTCATGTGTCCAGTTAATAAGATGCTTGCACATGATAGAAATTCATTTAGATTAAAGACTTTTTGGTTCCACATCACCCCCAAACCACTCAAGAGACCATTCACATTAATTTCACATACATGCAATTCTGGGTAGATTGACAACAAGGCCTCCTAATATTTTTCACGATTCATCATAATTTTTTGTATAAGAATCATGGAGGGGTTATGTATCCTGATAATACCCCTAAGGGAGATAATTTTATGGGTCACTCCCAATCCCCTGATATTAAGAGAAATTATAATCATGGAGACATTGTAAGATCAAGTTTATCCCCTCTACGGAACCGAGTATCCACAAAATTAGCAAATAGAAATGTGACCAACAGTGTATGCAGGATCAATACTGAAAATAGATTTAGGGGCATCTAGCCCCGAGGAAGAAGAAATATTTGAAATGTTACAAACAAAAACCTTATTATATTTGGGAGGTATCTTTTTTCTGTGAGTAAAATTCCTCAGTGATTTAAGACTAATAATGGCCTTTGAGTTCTGAAAGAAAGACCACTTAATTGTTAAAGTTTTTTTGTAGAGGACTTTTGTAGGGCCTCCAAATACTTGTCTAGAGGAATCAACACATATTTATTCCAAATATCTGGGGAATGAGATGACTACAGAAGGATAATATTAGGACTAGGAGAGAGAAGAAAGGAACCAAAATTTAGAAGGGGTATAGCCACCGTTTCCATCTGAAATGTGAAGCCCTAGAGGTAGATGTAGGTCTTGAGGGATAACAACTTTCAACATATGGTTCATATCAACGACAAGAAGAGAAGAATTATCCACATCCGTTGTTAAAATTATCTATCAAGAAGAGTGTTTTGAATTACCTGGTGGAACGAAGCTGTGTGGTGTTGGTATTATGGAAGAGTCCAAAAGAATACCGTTTGGATGGAATCCTCGTGCCCCAGAATGGCAAAAACCCTGACAATATGCATAATTATTAGGGCAGGATGACAACATGTGCCCTGTATTGTGACATTTTAGACACCTGTACGGAATCCCGCAGTAGTCTATGTAAAGCATGAAATAAAAAATGATCCAATGGATTTTGAGTTATGCTATTAAACCCCCTCCCATCTAAACCTCCACCAATACCCACACTGTTCTTTTGTCAAGCTTCCCAAATCTTCCCTCATCCAAGTAATAAAATTTCCCAATATGGTTTGCAATATTTATAATCGCTAAAACATTCCATATCTCTAGGGGTAAACTTGGAAAATTTTCTAAAACCATATTACGACGAGGAATCTTAGAGAAGGGGTAAGAACTGATAGACAGAAAGGCTTTAATTCCGCCCTTCAAAACCTTTGTTAGTTCTTCCCTTCAAAACCTATGTCGTTTCTGCCCTAGAAATCAACTTCAGCGCATAGTAGAAACACAAATAATTAACCACATTAAACACATAATAGAATAGGAATTTCCCTTATTTATTAAAGAAGAAATATGAATACATGGAAAAAAAAAATTAAAAATTAATTATAGTTATTAAGCACAAAACCCTAGAATTTAAGGTTTCCTCACAAATTCACAAGTTGGCATTATAAAGAACATGAATGCTTATCTGCATAAAATGGTCAACTATCTATGGGATATCCACGTTCCAACCTGCTATAGACCACGTGGTTCATGGATTCCAACCAAATGTCACCCTTGAGCCATGGCTACAATCTCCGTGAGAAGTGATAAACCAATAATAATATTTCCTCCATGGCCAAAGTGCCAACCCAACAACCATGTTGCTCTAGGTCTCCTGACACCCTCAAGATTTTGCTAAGGTTCCAACCCAACATCCATGATGCTCTAGGTCTCTAATAACCCTCCACGCCATAACCAATTCAACTCACTAGTTATTCCAAAACCCAAGTGGCACACCCTTATCCAGGATGACGAATTCCTCCATGATGCCCACCTTCCATGGATCACCAACTAGCTTCTAGAATTCTAGTCAGTTCTAGAACCCAAGTGGCACACTCTTTTCTAAGACCTTTCACTCCCTCTACTGATCCGAACTTATGCAGGAATGAAATAGAATGCCAATATAAAAATAAACACAAAAGTGCAGCAAAAATAAAATTTCATTTCATTAATATCAAAGAATTGAAATATGCTTACATACAGAATGGAAATAAACTAGCTCGGGAAATGGTGGCTTATATTTGAGAAGAGATATGGTGGCTACATGCCCATGAACTATGTTACAATGAGGCTCTAAGGAATTTTTATTATTGAACAACAAGGGAAAACCATAAACAAACAAAACCCTAACCCCAGTAGATGGAATGCCAAGAGTTTGTGGGCCCCGTTGGGGTTAGTTGGGCAACCAACTTCCTGGGGTTGTAACTTGGTCATATTATCTCTAGGAAATATCTCTTCGAGTACTATAGGATTTTACTTAGGCCCTTTACTATGGCTATGGGCCTGTTGTGGACCTAAAAAAAACACTGTTTAGGGGGTCAAAATTGCTCCGATAGTTTAGGACCCAAAAAACTACTGAAAATAGTAAATTCTGCTATAAAGAGGGAAAATGATAAAACCAACTGGAGGTATAGGTGGAATAGGTGGGTGGCCACCAATATCCACCTAAATGAATCCTCCCCCTTTAGGATGCAATGGTCCCTATTGCGTGCAGAGCCTCCATGAGGTGGGAAAATTTCTGTTGAAATTGGTCCCTAGTGAAGTAGTTGGCCTTATTTGATAACTCGATATAGCTAGATCCTCTGTTGGCAGGTGTTATTAATCTGTGTGTCCATGATCCAATCAGTTGTGGCATGTTCCATGCAGTCCGAGTTTAACTCCGTGGGTGTCAGTTGTTCTGCAATATTGGATGTGTCCAATAATGGTGGAAAATATGGTCAGAGGCAGTCCACATTGAACACTGGGTGCAGACCAAGGAATAATGAAATGATGAGCTCGAAGGAATTGTATCCTACAACCTTGGTGATGTTTTATGGCCCATATCAGAGTGGGAGAAGCTTTCAGTGAGGTCCAACGAGACACTCTTTCTGCAAGTGTAGCCACACTTTGTTTCCCTCCTGGAACTTGAGTGGCACCCGATGTTGATCATGTCGCTACTTGTACCTAGGATTGGATCTGCCCAATATGTCATGGACCTACTGTTAGATGTGATGAATGCGCTCAATGAAGATTTTTTCCCTATCAGCTTCAGATTTGACATGAGCTGAAACTTCTTGAGTAGCTGCAAATGGTATGACCACAATAATGGGACATAGTGGCTGGAATCCCAAACCCACCTGAAAGGGGATGTGGCCAATTAAGCTATGGAGAGCTATGTTGTAGCTGTGGTGGACACAGGGGAGGATTTAATCCCATGTGCTAGGATTCTTTGAGTTTTACATGTGCAGAATGTGTACGATCATCTTGTTGATGACCTATGTTTGGCCACCAATTTAGGGGTGGAAAGCCGTGGACTTAGTGAGCTTGGTATCTAGCATTGACTAGAGACTTGATAAAAATGTACTTAGGAACCCACTATCCCGATCTCAGATAATGGACTGTGGGATCCGCAAGTGCACCCACACTCGTACAAAGAATATTTTAACAGTGGATTTTGCTGTGACACTCTTCTTGCAGGCCACCAAAATGGCCATGTTAGAGAATCTGTCGAAAAACCAAAAAAAAATTGTCATTTCCATGCTTGGTAGAAGGAAGGCCTAATATGTAATCCATGGATATGGATTCCCAGTGTCGACTAGGGGTAGGAAATGGAGTATATAAACCTTGCTTCTTGATGGTTGGTTTGGCAACGGTGTAGGCAGTTCACGATATGATGTACTTCCCAACATCTTGTCGAAGGTTCGACTAATATAAATACTTCTGTAGTACTTCCACTATTTTCTCCACCCTGAAATGTCTAGTGACTCAACTGTAGTGTGCTTCCCAAATCATCTTGGCATGCTCTCTTGAAGGAACACATAGGTGTCCTAGGTGGCATAACAATGCACCGTGGAGGTGAAAACTTGGAACTTGCTTGCATTCCAGGAGTGTTGGGTATGTGTTTCCAAATTCTAGATTTCTTTTGTAAAGATTCATCCACCCCGAAGTTTCATGCCCACAAATGTCGAGCATAGTGGTTAGCGCCATGATCGACAGTCGGCTGAGGCAGTGTGCAACATTGTTGGTGCTTCCCTTCTTGTACTTAATTTTTCAATGAAATTGTTGCAGGTATGTGGACCATTTCTGATGGCGATATTTCTTCAACTCCCCTTGTGTCTATATGAACTACAGGGGTTGATGGTCTGTGTGGATGACCGTTTCCTTCCCCATAATGTAATGCTTCCATTTTCGAAAAGCCTGCACAATGAAATACATCTCTTTTTCATAGGTGGGAAAATTTCGAACTGTGTCTGAAAGTGTCTCACTGTGATATGCCACTAGATGTCCCTGCTGATTAAGAACTGCACCAATAGCATGGTCGGAGGCATTTGTCTTGATCTCAAATTGTTGATGCATGTCTAGAAATGTGAGCACTAGTGCAAAATAGAGTCGATGCTTCAACTCGGTGAAAACCTTATGTTGGGATTCAAACCAAAAGAACTTTTCTTTCACTCCTCCCTTAGTGACTTGACTCAAAGGACAAGTGATATGAGATAAACCCAGCACGAACCTACGGTAGAAGTTGGCAAGACCTAGAAAGATGTGGAGCTCTGTAGAGCGGTTGGGGATGACCAATCCCGAAGGACTTGTAACTCAGCTGGGTCCACATGCACACCTCACTCATTAATGATGTACCCTAGATATTGAAATTGGGTCATGCAAAAAGTGAATTTCTCCAAATTGGCACACAAATTATATTGCTACAATGTTTGGAGGACTTGTCGAATGTGGTGGAGGTGCTCTTCCCAACTCTGGTTGAATATCAGGATGTCATCCAAAAACACCATCACAAATGAGTTGTTGAAGGGTCACAAGATGTATGCCATCAGCCTCATGAAGGTTGCGGGGGAATTCGTCAACTCAAAATGCATGACCAACCATTCAAAAATGCCCTCCTTGGATTTGAAGGTAGTCTTGCACAAATAAGAGTGTTTGATAGGTACCTGGTGATAACTGGACTTCAAGTCAATCTTTCTAAAATATTTGGCTCCCTTGAGTTGGTCAACTAGGTTATCAATCCATGACATCGGATGCCTATTCTAGATAGTGATATTGTTTAGCGCCCGATAGTCAATAAAGAGTCTCTAAGTCTCATCCTTTTTTTGTAACAACACGATCAGGCTCCCACATGGCGATGAAATTGGCCTAATGTGCCCTTTCTACAACAACTCCTGAATCTACCTGTTGATTTCATCGTTCTCCGGAATAGAGCCTTGATAGATCAGTCCATTGGGTATCGACGCGCCCAGGATTAGATAGATGGATTGCTTGACCTAACAGTGTAGAGGTACCCCTGCAGCTTAGGTGAAGATGTCCCTTTACTCCTCCACGACCTTTTCCATCTACTGTTGCCATGTGGAGGAGCCCTGTCTTGAGGCCATAACCACAATATTCTTCTGGCTCTGAGGGTGAATCATAAGGAAATTTTTTTTCCTAGTCTGGGAGATGATCTTACTGCATTGATTCGTAGTAATCGGAAATATGGCTAGAGGAGGTGTTACCTATGATATCCTGTATAACTTATTTCCCAAAGTAATAATAACAATTCTAGGCCTATATTTATACACAAAATGTCGCTTACACAAGTATGGTTGGCCTAATAATACCACAAAATTTGAGAGGAGAAACATCACATAGTACCTCATCAGTGAAGGGCTTGATGTTGTAGGGGAGGCAGTGGTGCTGGCTAACGCGGAGATATCGTCCATGATGAAGCTAACCGATGGTGTATGGATATAGGTGTGTTTTTGTTGGTAGGCCTAGTCGCTTCAACACCTCTACTAAAATGAGGTTATTTTGGCTCCTGATGTCGACAATGAACTATAGTGAAGAACCCTTCACCCACATCTGTGAGTGGAAGAGGCTCTCCCCCTCCTTTGGACCTTCGGGCTCGTCATTTTTTATCTTGGTGGTGGAAAAAGTGGCACTGGGATCCACATCAATAATATGCTTCCCTTTTTCATTCCCCTTATTAGGTTCAGGCTTAGAGTCAGAGCATGCATCTGATTCTAAAGCCTTCAGCTCAGCTACCAGTGACTGCTTGGCTCGACACTCACTCGTGTTGTGAGTGGAGGTCTTATGGAGCTCACACCAATTTCCCATGCCATTCTTTGTTTTTGTGGTGTTATTATTTGATTGAGGCTTCGATGGGTTGTCTTGGGTCGCCTCGCCTTGGATTTTTCCTTTGTTCTGCGGTTTGGGGGTGCATTTCCCTTGCTTCGGATTCACAAATCCAAAGTCCCGCTTCTTTTGTTTAAACTTCTGCTCGATCTTGAAAACATATCGATAGGTGCCACCAAGTGAGGATATGTCCATGAACTCCATTTTGTCCTGGATGTAGTTATGCAAAAAAACATGGTACTTGAGTACCAAATTCCTCTCAGAATCCTTGATACCCAACTTTTTGCGAAGGGCATGAAAACCATTTGTGAACTCCGATACATCTTAGTCCCTTCCCTGCCACATTGCGGTCCACTTTATGTATTTATCTTCATAGCTATTGATAGGGTAATATTGTTCCTTGGTGGCATCTCAGAAATAATTGCAAGTGGATGTGGCTGAAATAGTGATGATTCCCCCTCATCCTTTTGCTCACAGTAGGTTTCCCACCAGTCCTTGACATGGGGGGGGAATTTCAGGAGTGAAAAAGTAATATTTTCTCGGTTGGAAAAGTCATGAAATACAAAAATATCATTCCAATAGATTTAACCATTTATCTACAACGTTCGCATCTATCTAGCCTTCAAATATGGGAATGTCAAAGTTAACTTGTACCTTAAAAGGAGTGGCTCCTCCAGAGTGGCTGCTAGATGAAGATGCATCGAAGGATCTGGGAAAAGTTATCCATCATCGCGTTCCTTTGTTTCTCGAGGGCCTCCTTGAGAAATATTTTGAAAGGATCTCCTACTCCCTTGTATTTCTTTTCTTCTGCCATGGGAGGCCATTGGTGTTTGTGAGGTTGATCATACACATGTTCAACTAGATCAAGCCTTAACTCCTTATACCCTGACCTCATTGGGGACATGCAAATAAAAACCAAGAAAGAGCATACCACTTTGATACCATTAATATGAAATTATGTAGGAATGCGATATAATGAAAATATAATCATAAACACAGAAATGTAGCAGAAATAAAACTTCATTTCATTAATATCAAGTAACTAAAATATGCTTGCATACAAAATGAAAATAAACTAGCTTGGGCGATGGTAGCTTATCTCTGAGAAAACATTTGGCGGCTAGATGCCTCTGAACTGTGTTACAATGAGGCTCTAGGGTATTTTTTATCATTGAACAACAAGGGAAAGCCATAAACAACCAAAACCCTAACCCAGGAGATTGAACACCAAGAGTTTGTGGGCCCCGTTGGTGTTATTTGGGCAACCAACTTCCTGGGGTCGTAACTTGGTCATATTTTCTCCGTTTGGCGCGTTCGATACTTTTTTAGAAATATCTCTTTGATTACTATAGGATTTCCCATAGGCCCTTTCCTATGGCTATTAGCTTGTTGCAGACCTCACAAAACGTCGTTTAGGGGGTAAAAACTTCTCTAGAAGTTTAGGACCCAAAAAATTGCTATAAATAGTAAATTATGCTATAAACAAGAAAAATGATGAAACTGTCTAGAGGTCTAGTTGGAATAGGTGGGTGGCCACCAATATCCACCTAGATCATCTGTGATGCCCACCTTCCAGGGATCATCGACTATTTCCTTCAAATCAAAGTCCAAACCCATTGTACTCATCATAGTGACAATGCATAATTTTATAGCTTGTTGTATACACACACACACACACACACAATTTCATACTCCATGGCTTCCTCTGCCATGTGGAACTCTTGAAGCCACATGGGCCCCAGGTTTCTTTCTCACTGAAATTCCCCCCCAAAACTGTTGCCTTGTGTCTTTAGAGTTGCATGCCCCCCATACTCTATGGAGTGGGATCCATAGCTAGTTATTTTTATTTTTTATTTTTTTATTAAAATATTTACAAATTAAATTGCATTATAATCCTGGATCTTCGACCACTTAACTAATGCTAAGACATATTGTTGGAAAATGTAACTAGTTTTGGTACTCATAATTGTCAATGTACTCAAATGATTATGTATATTTTATGTTACAAGAAAAAAAAAGAAAGAAGAATATTATTTTTGAGCATAGTTTAATGCTCCATTTTGATGGTCATCTAGGTCAAAGCATGTTCTTCACGCTTATAGGGTATTTCATGTCAAAATAATAATTTTCTTGAGTCAAGAGAGTCTTTTTCAATTGTATAAGACCTTATTGGGCAAGTCATAACATGTAAATGATATTGATTTTGAGTCTAGAAAGTTCTATGAGGCTCCAAGCACAAGTCAACCCTGGTAGTGAGAATTTGACCTAAAAGAGGGTATTCAAACCCCACATATGTGTATAAATAGAAGAAAAATCAACCTCATTTATCACCAATTCTATCCCTCTCAAGAAAAAGTTCGATTTGAAGCTAGGAACAAGGAGAAAGCAAGAGCGAAGGTCTAGGAAGCAAGGAGAAACCAAGATGAAGAAAGAAATTTTGGTTTTGGGCTCTATTCTATCACAGGTGAGAAAATTAGGGTTTCTGAAGCTTCTAGAAGGATGAAAAATTGTAGGTACAAATTGCAGGTCGAAGTTGTATTTAGAAGTTGGTCGAAGCAGAATTGATCCTTGTTGATTTGAACAAAATTGGAAGGGCTTCTTGGAGGGCTAACTTGGTGCTTGGAGGAGTACTTGGTCTAGGGTTTTGAGTCATGGTTTTCTCGTTTGAAGTAGATTCTATAAGAAGAGAAGATATTTTTTAGGTTTTCCCTTTGGAGAATTTTTTCCCTGGCTTGGAGCCTAATTTATGTGTCCATTGTCTTTACTGTTTTTTTTCTTGATAATTGTTTAATGAAAATATATAATAAATAAGCAAAAGAAGATAAATTAATTTCACACACAATTATTAAAGTTAAGGAGAAGCTACCGTACTACATTCTCCAACATGGTATCAGTGTGAAGATGAACAAGAAATTTAGCTGAAGGATTATCTTGAAGGGTTTGTTTATCAAGGGGAATCATTTACAGAACGACACAAGGAAAGAAGAATAATACCCATTGATCTAGAAGGAGGGTTAATACATCAAGAAGACCTCATCATCATGCTCTCATTGAAGGATTGAAGAACATGTATTTTTTGAATATTATCTAGTGCATCATCTCGAAGAAGAGGAAACATCAAAGAATCTTGGGATCATGATTTACTCCTTGAATTTTTCTAAGACACCATTGTTGATGGCATCCTAGAAGTCATCACCGTTCATCACTCTAGGACATCATTGAAGTCTCTTTAAAAGTATTGAAGAATCAAGATATTTAGAGACATCATCAAGAAGGAGAGATTTTGGTTTCCAAGTAAGTGTTATATTGTCCTCTATGCCTAAATCTGTAGATCATATAGCTACATTTTGCAAGGAGAGAAACGAGCTCATTGGATAAGAAAAATTCCTAGCATGGAAGAAGAGGATTTATTTGGCACTGCAAAGGATGAACTCATGGAATATGTCCTTAGTGAAATAGTTGTACCAAACAAAGAGAAGAATCAAGGGTTAGAAAAATACAAGAAGGGAGAAGTAAGGGAACAAAGGATCATTGTTGAATCCATTAAATATCATCGTATTCCCTTTATTGTTGATTTGAAGAGATCTAAGGCTATGTATGATAAGTTGGTAAAATTTTACTTTATAAGTACATCGGGTCAAAATATTTCCTTGAGAAATAAACTATATAAAATAATGAATTCAAAGGATGAAGACATGACCACTTATCTTATGAAGATATCAAAAATAAGGGATCAATTACAAGGGCTTGGGAAAGTGTTTCTGACTCTAATATGATCATTTGTGTATTAAATGTTTGCCACATGATTGGAGAAATTTGGCAACTAGTATATACTCTAAGAAGGGTATTACACCTTTTGATTAACTGTGGGCCCAATGTACCTTGGAAGAATCCAGGATCAAGGCAAAGGATTAAAAAGAATAAAATGAACGGTCTCAAGCCTTTATTGCAAGGACTAAGAAGCTGAAGGAAGGAAAGTTTGGAAAGTCCATGAAGAAAACTGATATGTCCAAGGTTAAATGCTTTAAATGAAATAGGTATGGTCACTTTAAGAGGGATTTTACAAACAAGCAGAACAACAAAAGAAAGGAAAGAAGTGAATCTCACATAGATGAAGAAAAGGGAGAACACGAGAAGAACAAAAAAGGAGAATATCCTAAAGATATTTATCATTGAAGGAAGTATCATCTCTATCAGGTTTTTTATGAAATTTTCCTTTCTTTCCTTAAAGTAGAGTAGCATGCATTATTGTATACTCTAAAAGTGTCCTGGTTTTTGTAAAAGCATGGCATCATAGACATAAGCATATGATTGTAGAAAAATTAGAGTCTACATAATCAAGTTTCTTTGAAAAGTCATCCAACTGTTTAGAATGAAAAGACTGGGACCATATTGCATATTGATTGTTCACCCATGCATTTTATGACATCATGTTAGTAGTCATTTTGCAAGGATGGATAATCAAGATCATATAAGAGCCTCAATCTTGGAAGGACTCTTGGAAGCAAAATTATGATTGGGAATATTCCATCTAGTATGGAAACCATACTTATAAAGGATGAAGGAATGCATATGGTCAAGTTGTTGTATGAAGGGAATAATACAAGTATTTATACTTATGGGAAAAGAAAACTATCTTCAACAAGTATAAGAAGGAAGTTCATTAAAGAAAGGATGGCTAGATGATTGTATGGAAGCAAAGGTATGCATATTTTAAGTAAATCTTCTTTAGGGCAGGGTTCATATGTACTGAAACTTGCGTGAAGGGTTTGGTTATAAAAGTATGCTTGGTAATTCTTCCATATGGTTGCATGAAGCTCGAAAGAATAAATTTGACACGCTTCATAATATATGAATATAAAGATTCTCTCATAAATTAACATGGCATAAATATAATGATATTGGTAAACATTAAGTATAGTCTCCATAAGAAAGAAAGGGAGTTAATAATGACAACTCTGAGGAAGATCTTGTAACTTGGAAATCAAGTTCGATCCATGGGCACCTTGATTGAAATGGAGGCATGGAGAAGGATTCTTGTATAATGTGGAGATGGATTATACAAAGGAATTATGATCTCAAAGGAGTCAAACAAGAAAGTAATTTGATTAAGGGGACATCATGATAAGGTAAAAATATTTAATATTGTTTTGCTACCTAGAAGGATACTGCAGGAATACATATCAGATAGTTGAGTCAAGTTCAACTATTGTTATTGCACTCGGTTCAAGGAATATATGAATTGAGTGATTGTTTTCAGTAATCCTTAAAGAGTTGAGGGCTCAATATGTTTATATTATCTTGGAATTGAAAGGTAGAAGTGTGAGAAGATAACTTGATGTTCATGTTTCTACATAAAAAAATATCACTTTCATGTTTAAGGGGGAGTTAGAACTAGCTTAAAGTTTTATAAGGATCAATATAATGCCTTCGTTGATGACGATGAAGGGAAAATGATATGCAAGATTGATGGCCTGAACCCTGTCACAAGATTGAAGGAAAAATGATGGATTCATAATACCAAGGAGGAAAAAGACACCGATATCATGAGTTGCAAAGGAAAGAATGAGCCATGAAGCTATATCCATGAAGAACTTGTAGTTGATACACTTATGGAAATTACAAGCTAGAGATCTTGTGGTTACGACTTCCTAACTGAAAGGAAGTGAAATAATCTACTCTATGCTTTAGAGGGAGTATGGAGTATCCTTAGTATTTGTGAAGGCGAAAGGTTCTATTCCCTAAAACAAGTGGGAATAGGGATATCCTCTCTGGTTGATAGGGAGTGATGATAAACATCACATGTGTATTCTCTTCTTCAAGTGTCATGCACTAGGCCAGGACTAAAAACCGTACATATAAGTGAAGGCCATGGAGGGAGAATGGTGGATGGAGAATTTGATAAGTATCTTTGATTTCCTTGAGGATATAAAATCCAATAAAGGAAATGGAGTGACACTCTTTGAGGTTTGGAAAGGTATCCAAGATAAGAGTGGTAGAATAGGACCAATATTCTTTGAGGACTAGGAATCCAAGATAATAATAGTTCTAAAACGACATACCTAGTGAACATCTGGATGGGGTATGCAACTTTAAGAGGTAGTGTGGTATCTCACGTAAAGCCTTCCAACATTATTCTCTTGTACAAGAAAGAGATTGTCAAGTTAAGGCTTGACTATGTTGACGATGTTGGTCATAATATTGATGCTTAAAGATGGCTTACAGATCCGACTCTTCTTATGAGAACTCTTCATTTTGAGAATAGCCTTGTACCAGGTGTACGATTATGAATACCTCCCTAGTTAAGAGGGAGTGTTGGAAAATGTTACTAGTTTAGATCTTCATAATTGACAATGTACTCAAATCATTATGTATATTTTATGTTACAAGAAAAAAGAAGAAAGGGAAATATTACTTTTGAGCATGGGTTTCAAGCTCCATTTTGATGGTCATTTAGGTCAAAGCATGTTATTAATGCTTCTTGGTTTTTTCATGTAAATATAATATTTTTCTTGAGCCAAGAGAATGTTTATCAATTGTATAAGACCCCATTGGGAAAGTTATAATATGTAAAATATATTGATTTTGAGTCTAGAAAGTTCTATGAGCCTCCAAGGACAAGTCGGCCATGGCAGTGAGAAGTAAACCTAAAGGAGGGTATTCAAACCCCACAGATGTGTATAAATAGAAACATCATCGAGCAAATTTAGCACCAATTTGGTATATCTCAAGAAAAAGTTTGAAATGAAGCTGAGAACAAGGAGAAACCATGAAGAAGAAAGAAATTGTGTTTTTGGGCTGTATTCCACAACATGTGTGAAGTTTAAAGTTTTTGCAGTTTCTTGAAGGCTGAAAAATTGCAGGTTGAAGTTTTAGGTCAAAGCTAGGGTTCAAAGTTGTAGCTGGAACTTGGTTGAAGCAGAATTGATCCTTGTTGATTTGACCAAAATTGGAAGGGCTTATTGGAGGGATGACTTGTTCTTGTAGGAGGACTTGGTCTAGAGTTTTGAGTCTTGGTTTTTTCATTTGAAGCAGATTCTATAGGAAGATAAGAGATTTTATGGGTTTTCCCCTTGGACGGGTTTTTCCCCGGCTTGGAGCCTAGTTTCCATGTCCATTGTCTTTACAATTTTTGTTCTTGATAATTTTTGATGAAAATATCTAATAAAGAAACACAATAAGATACATATAGTTCACAAGAAATTATTAAGGTTGAGGAGAAATTTGAATTAATAGCTGCCCTACTGCATTATCCAACACATATGCTTGAGCATGCTGGCCCCAATATATATATATATATATATATATATATATATATATATATATATATATATATATATATACATATACATAAATATATATATATATATATATATATATATATATATATATATATATATATATATATATATATATATATATATATATATATATATATATATATATATATATATATATCTGTGGGCACAAAAACCACATATCATGAACACATAGACACACAAGCCCACAATATACATTCAACTCACCATCCTAATAATAAGTTCATATATTTACATCATAAATGGGCAGGGGTGCGTGTATTACATCGTTAGTGTGTACAAAAACTTGATAATTAGTAATATAATGTTTAAACTTGTTCAAAGAATGAACATTACCAAGAAACTCTTTTTTAGTCACTGTATAATTTGATTCAACATTAGATAAGTTTTTGCTAATGAATATATTTCATAAGAAATCTTATCTAATTTTTGCCTAAGCACTTCCCTTATGAAGTTATGAGAGAAATTAATTTGAATATGAAAAGGTAAAGTTGAATTGGGGCCTTGTAGGATAGGTGTTGATACGAAATTTTACTTAATTCTTCAAAGGTTTCTTAACATTTGGATAACCAACATAAGTCTGAGTCCTTGGTTAGTAGGGAAAATAGAGGAGAATAAATTTTGCTAAGATCCTTAATGAACCTTGTAGTACCCTTCATGGTTAAGGAAAATTCAAACATGTTTTTGTTTTTGGGGGTCAAGAAGATGTTTGATGATGCTTACTTAGTTGGGATCTACCTCAATCCCCTTGGAGGATAGGTAATGTCCTAGGACAACCTACTCACTCATCAAAAGTGAAAATTTTCATGACTCAATGGGAGATTCATCTCTTCACACCTTTGAAGCACTTTAGTAAGATTGGTGACAACTTCTTAAAAAGTGTTTCCATAAGGTGCAAATTCATCCATATAGGTATCTACTGTGTCATGAACAAGATCATATAATATAATAATCATTTCCCTTTGAAAAGTGTTTGGGGCATTGCATAGGCCAAAGGGATTAACTTTATAGTAAAATTTCCCACTAGGACAAGTGGGAGTGGTCTTATTATGATTTTTTGGGCCAATTTTAATTTGATTATAACCACTAAACCCATCTAGAAATGAAAAGGATGTTAAATATGGTAGCTCAGGCATGTGTTCTAGCCTCAAGAGGTGTCATTGATGCTAAGAACACAAATAATTAATAATATCCAAGCCCATGTAATTTTCCTGAGTTTCATCTAGTGAAAATATCTTAATTATGTCAATTAGTGTTTTTAAAAATATTTCCTAAGTCTAAACTTAGGGAAAGTGGATAAATAATTGAAATTAGTTGGGATAAGATCGATTTACCTCTAGAAGCTTGTAGAAAGTTTTTAAGATGATATTATCCATCGATTGGGTCAAGTGAAATTCTAATTGTGGCCATCCATTTGTGAACGAGAGATGATAAAGGGAATCAATGGGAAACTTTGGAGACACATATATTGAGTGGGTGATTTTAAGCGAGGCACGAGGATGGTTTCAACAATAATAATTAGGAGAAGAATTTCCAAAGCTATTTTCTATCAGTTATTTTATGTTGTAGACTAAATTTTTCCAGTGAAGTCATGAGATTTAGGAGGAGGCCGAGTTGCTCAACAAAATTGCAAAAGTAGAGGTTGAGATTATTTCCGAGAGGCAATGTGAGTCTTTTAGAGTCCTATGAAATTTTTTCAAAGGAGATGCAAATTTCTAGGAGGGGATATTGAGTTTTCTCGGAGGAAAATCAATTTTCGAAAGGGAAGTGTGAATTTTCTAGGAGACATTGCGAATTTATGAAAGACCAATGTGAGTTTCTAAGTTTCCAGTGCGAGTTGCTGGAGGAAATGAAAAATGAAAAAGAGGAAGCCTTGGGGTTTTTTCAGGTTGATCTGATTAGCATAAGTGAATATACAATATTTTGAAGCTTTTCTAGTGTTAGGAAAGTAGTTATAATTTATCAATAACAGTTTTTGCTGAAGATAATAATATAAATCCTGAGATTTGAAAACTAATTTTCTCTACATTAGGGTTTTTCTAGGGACGTTTGTCTAAAAATACTTATATCAATTGTGTGATTGATTTCTTGTTTATTTCACTGCAATTTTAATTTTGTGAATGGTGTTGTTCATGTTATTATTCATTACTTCCAACAAAAGAATTAATTTTCCATTAACAAGTAATAATAAACCATTAACTAGATTAATAGCACCTTTTGGGTAGCTAGAAATTTCACATGGTATTAGATCACTGAAGTGTTGAGGTTGCTGGTTATCTAAGTGCAAGGGTTTTGAAGGAGAAATCAAAGGTTTTCACACAAATAGATTCTCTTTAGATTTATTGGGGTTTATTTTTCAAGGGTTTTGTTGAATGGTGTTGTCATTGATGCCGACATTGGTCTTTGAACAATCTTAACATACATTATAGATTACATTGATTGGAAGCTCCAATGCAAAAGAAGTCCCTAAATATAGCTAGCCCTCGCAGTGTACCTTGATTTTAATTAATATTTTAGCTAATAAAATCAATGAAGTTGTGAATGAGACTATCATAAGACAATTGTCCTCATCATACTAATTCTAATGGTATGTGGCATGCCTTGAGGCTCCTCATAGTTTGAGAAATATGAAATTTGAAAGATCAAATCCCCCAAGCATGGTCATGGTATTCAAAGCCTTCATCTCGCTTGGTCCATTAAATATTGTGCATGGTCCACATGGTATTAAAGATTTCATTAAAGTTCAGTATTGGAAAATTACCAGGAGAAATAGACAGCTCAAGTCACACCCCATATAAGATATTTCTTGCAACTAAAAACAATTTTAATGCCTTGATCAAGTCAACTTAATTAATTATAAGGTTTTAGGCTCTAAATTATAAAATTTTGATTTAATAATTCCCTCCTATTTTTGCTCAAGTCAGCTTACATATTTGCCCTCCTTTTCACTATATAAGGGGACTTGTTCCCTGCATAATGATAATAATCAAATCGTTGATCTTACATTTGTCTATATGTAACCCTTGGTTAGTCTTGCATATCTTATGAAGGAGGTAAAACATTTAAAGGGTTTTGGACTTATGATTACATCGATGGGTTATGTTTTTTTGCTATAATACAAGGCACATGAAGTAATGATATATATGTAATCTAAAGGCTTATGAGATCAAGTAGATCCTTGTGGAAGCCAAGGTTTATTCTTTGTTATTTTTGGCTCCTTTTAGAACACAATTATGTTGAATTTATTGAGATTGAGTGAGGCCGACACAATACTGGCTATGCCAATTATGCTGGCCTAAAACCCACAATTCCAAACTTATGCTAAAAAGGTTCTTCATAAACCCCAACTAAGGGAAAATTATCCCATTTTAATATACTAATTTAAAATTAAGTGGGAGGAGCCATAATCGTATAGTCCAAAACCTTTTTATAAAACCACAGATCCAAGCCCTCCTTGCAGTAATAACCCACTTTATTAGTTCTTGGCGCTTTCAAATTTTCCTCCCACCTCACTCAATATGGCTATCCCTGTGACCTGGTTCCGACCTTTTACTTGGCACACAGTTCTATATATGTCTCGGACACATTTCATAACCTTTGAATTTCTTCTTCTCCTTTTTAATACTCCAACTGATCGAGGAAAAACTTCCGGGACACATCACTATCTTTGTTGGTCTCATTGAACAATGCACCTACTCCACGTCGCTTCCCACTACATGTAATCCTAACCTGACGTCATCATGGCCTATTCCAAAAGTGCACAATAACTTACCTCCTAGGAGATAGACTCCGGGTAACGAGAATTATTCCATTCAAATGTTGCTCCCTGGCTTCTGTCAAGTAATGTTCCTTTCCCTTTAAAAATCGCACAAGCCTTGTCCATTCGAGAGGAGTCAACACTCCTTCGTGGCCCACTTGTTAGTTGTGCGTCCAATATATAGGTTCCATATCATCCCAAATCTCTCCTCGTTACCACTTCTACATGTCAGCTCAAAGTTGAGTCCCCTTAAATACTTCCATTTGTTACGCACTATTTTAACTCCTGGGAAACAGACTCCGAGAGACGGATATATATATATTTTTAATCTCTGTCCTTTGATGAACTTCCAATATTGTGCACGTCAGCCGATAGGTTTCTAACTCATCCTCATGGCTTCGTCCACATCATCCCGACGCTTTGCACATTTTCACGCTACCACGTTTTCCCGCCACCTAGTCATCTCCACGTTCCCTCATGTACTCCCTCTTTAGTCTTTTGGGGAAGACCTCATGGGAACATCACCTCAGTGCCATTTCTTGACGTGATTTTTTTGTTTCCTCAACACTTGTCAATTGGCGTAATCCTGTTGGGCTTTAAAAAAAACTAGGTCTTATGTTCCTTTATTATTTATGCACTTGGAAAGTACTATATTACTCCTCAACATGAATCACTCCAAAATTCCATGCACTCTTCTTGATGGATTCCTTTTGGCTGTCTATAGCATCTACGCTTCCACTACAACTTTCCTCTATAAAAATATGATTAAATTGGATCATTGATATAGCTCATTGATCAACAATAAACAACTAGTCTTCACCGATTACAAAACGCTTTCGGGCCTGTATGCACTCCTGCGTTACTTCACTAAGCACTCTCCCTCTTGAGCTTCACTACAAACATGCCTGCAACACAATTGTCTTATTACAAATATAAAGATAACTTCGCATAAATGAGGGACATTTATAAACTACATAAAAAGGTTCAATGTACATATCCAAATGCTCGAACAAAGAGCTCTTCTATTAATGAATAAGCACACAATATTTAGAACAAGCCTTTATCGACCAAATTTACATTTAATAGACCCTTCTTGGCCTTGTGGCCTTACTTGGCCTCCAATCCTCTCTTATATCTCTCATGTCTATGATGCCTCTCCTCCGTTATATATCTAATATCTTTTTTATTACAAAATATACAAAGGATCATAAACTAGAATTAGTTGAGATCCCTAATTCACTCAACTAAATAAACTCCTAAGAATCCTCTAGATCCCCAAAATCCTCTAAAGAAATCTATCCCATCCCAATATATCTCTAACTAATTTAATCTCTCAATACTTCTTCTTAGAAGAATATCTCATTCCATACCAATTACATTAATATTACCATCTTCCTAAAAACATAAAAAATTACAAATAATTGAAAATTAGGGAACCAACTCCTTTAGTAAATGAATGTCCCCTAGGTTTAGTCAAATGTATTTGACTTGGAGGTTGGATGCTCCTACATCATACTCCCAAGGTGAAAATGATTCATGGTCTCCTAGTCATGTGTTTCCATAGGCTGATTGAAATCCTCCTGGATCCCATAATTTATGTTGTAACTGCTCTATTTCTTTGTTGCAATATATTCTTTCCTTTCCATCCCACTATATTTTCTGTTGCACATTCTCCTTTCCAAGATCTTATTTCTTATTTTTCTTCCTACTCATAATCCTGTTGATGTAATCCATCTTAGCCCATGGAAACTTGTTTCTTACTGTGCTTTCCATTTTATGGAAACTCCACCTGATTCCCTCTATCAATATCCATGATCTACCAAATCCACTATCAAACCCTGTCTTATGTTGGTGTATCTCTTTTCTATATTTTGTTTGTTATTGACTTCCATAGGAAATTTGTATGGATACTAACATTTAAAATTCCTTATACTTCTACTCATTCTCAACAAAACAGTGCATCCAATTATGTATACCCTTAAGCTACAATTTTAGATTGTTTGTCTGCTCCAACAAACTCACATTTTGCATGTTACTAAAATGACATATTTTCCATAAAAAAAATTATACCTTTGTACAAGTTTTTCTCCATGGTTTTGCTCTATTTTCCTATTGTCTTTCCTTCTTTTGCAAGTTCCATACTTGCTCCTCTGTAATTCTACATATCTTCTTGTACTTCATCAACTGAAGTATCTCCAAGCTAGCTCATTGTTCCCTATGCATCCTCATATTTTTGACAGTTTCCACTATTTGTACTCATTGTATCTTCATATCCTCCCAATGTTGTATTCTCCACTGAAATGACATAATTATGAGTCCATCCTTTCTTACATTATTCACTACCTGGAGACACAAACCACTCATTAGTTTAAAAAACATAAGACTTTGGAGTCCCTTTAGGTGCTTCCCACATCCTTTCCTTATACAACATTGGAACCTTCAATCCATTCATCAAATATTCATATGCTTCTTCCACCATAAGAACTTCTTCCTTAACATGTTCAATATCTAGACACTTTTGTTTAAAAAGCTCAAGACCCTTAGACACCTCATCATATAATGGAAACTTCTCTATTTCAAGAACCTAGTCCAGAAATAAAAACCTTTCTACCTAAGGTTTTTCTTCCATAGATGCATCTACCCACTACATAAGTTTCCACCTTATTTGCCTTTACAAGACAATTCTTCCTTCCATCCTCTTCCAAGATAATTTAAATTATGTTCTCTTCCCATATTTATAACAATACTCGGTGATTTTTCTTCATCTCTGCATTGAAAAAAATCAATGTTTTTTTCATCATCTAAAACAATTCCTGCATCCACATACCAATTATCAAATTTAAAATAAATAGGCCCTTTAGCCTCAATAAATGATTCTATCATCATATTTTGATATTCCAAACAAATTATGAGGCTCTCAAAATGTCTCTTATTAGAATCTTCATCATTTTCATCCTCTCCAAGGATTGGTCACTTCTTTGGTACAGTAGTGAACTTCCACTTCACACACAACTGATTTGAGTTCCTCCTTCAACCTGGTACACATCCTCCACCTCAACTTTACTTGAAATAAATACAATCTCATCTTCTTCATTATCCAACCATATCCCTTGTCTCCTAACAACTGCTTTATATTACTGAGTTCTGTTCTCAACTCAATCATTTCCATTTTAAATTCTTCATCATTCATCTACCTCATGCCAACTGTTTTGGAAATCTCTTTTCTTTGTTTGTGACTTCTTCTTAAACCATTGGTATGACTATTAGTAGTCATCCTTTGATCCTTTTTCTTCTGTGAACTCTCCTTGTCCGCCTGTGAGCTGCGATAAGCTTCCTTCATCTCTGTAACAAATCTCTCACTTGTCACCTGTACCAAGTCAACCTATTGGAATATCCTTTTCACTAGTTCTCTGCACTAGAATTTGAGCACCTATGCTCTTAAAATTACAAATATTCTATGCTTCTATGCCTTCAACTACTCACCTCTTCATTTACTCTTTTTAGAACTCATACTCTCCTCATCATAGCAATTTCATTTGCTGTTGGGTTCTATAATAATTTCCCCTTCCTCTGTCAAAATTTCACTTTCTATATGGATGTTGTTGACTTCCTTTTTGTGTTATCTACGAAAAACATACTTCATGACCATAGTTATCATAAAAAAATCATACTTCACTTGTGCCAGAATATTCCCGTCATTCATTCTACTGAATTTGCTATGTGCTGATTCTGTAATTGCTATAGTATCATTTAGCTCAAGATATTCCTCCTCTATCTTATTAAGCAATATTTTTAGCTTTAATTTCTTCCCTAGGAATTCATTTTGTAACCATCAATCTTTAAATATAATGTAATTTGCAAAGAAAAACAATTTTACCTCATTCAAATCCTCCAAATCTAATTTACGCAAACCATGTTTCTCCAAAGAGTTTTCTATCCTTCGCATCTCTGTCTACTTTCTTTCTTCATTGATTCTCCAAGCAATTTAACCTTTCTATAATAAGATTTAGAAATCATTCTAGCCCTAATACCACATGATTCCGACATAATACTGGTTGTGCCAATTATGTCAGCCTAAAACCCATAATGCCAAAATTATGTCAAAAAGGCGCTTCCTTAATCCCAACTAAGGGAAAATGATCCCTTTTTAATATAATAATTTAAAAAGGTATAGTCCAAACCCTTTTTATAAAACCATTGGATCCAATCCCTCCTTGAGGTAATAGCCACTTTGTTAGCTCCCGATGCTTTCAACTTTTCCTCCCGCTTCACTCAATATGATTAGCCTCATGAACTAGTTCTAACCTTTTCCTTGGCGCACAATACTATATCCACCTAGTACATGTTTCTTGTCCTTTGAATTTAGTTTTCTCATTTTTAATACTCCAGCCACCCGAGGAAAAGATTCTGACACACATCACCTTCTTTATTGGTCTCGTCGACCAATGTGCCTACTTCATGTAGTTTCCCACTACATGTCATCCAGACCTGGCATAATCCTGGCCTGTTCCAAAAGCACACAATAACTTACCTCAGAGGAGACAAACTATGGGGAAGGGAACTATTCCCATTAAATGTTAATTCCCGGCTCCCATAAAGTACTATTCCCGACCCTTTTAAAATTGCGTAGGCCTTGTCCCTCAGGGAGGATTCAACACTCCATGGTCCACTAGTTAGTTGCACATTCAATATATAGGTTCCATATCATCTCGACTCTCTCCATGTTACTGCTTCTACATGTCATCCCAAAGCTGAGTCACCTCAAAGATTCCCTTTATTACACACAGTTTGAACTTCGGGATACAAACTAAAGGAGATGAAAAATATTTCTTGTCTTCATCCTTTGATGAACTTTTGATATTGTGTGAACATGTCACACCATAGGTTTCTAACTCATCCTCAGGGCTTCGTCCACATCATCGTAGTGCTTTACACATTTGCACGCTGCCACTTTTTCATGATGCCTAGTCATCCTTGTGTTCCATCATGTTCTCCTTCTTTAATATTTAGGGAAAAATCTTGTCAAACACATCAGCCCAGTGCCATCTCTTGAAAATATTTTTCCGATAGAACCTTAGTTCTATTTCACTTTCACTTTTCAATTGACGTACTCTTGTTGGCCTTAAGAAAATAACTAAGACTTTGGCTCTCTTCTTTATGCACTTGGCTACTACTACGCTCCTCCTATACAAGAATCACTGTTGACTTCCACGCACTCTTCTTGGTGGATTCCTTATGGCCCTATAGAAAGAAAGAAAGAAATAAAGTAATTTTAATGTTCGTGAGGCTAAAAATAGCTTATGGGATAGATTTCTTTTTCCTCTGTCTCTTGTAATCGGCCCTTTTCCTTTGGAGTTTTACAATAAACACTCCTAGCTTCTCGACAAACTCTTCACTGAATAGATTATCCCAGGAGCTAGCTATCATAATACCTGCATAATTTTCCCTACTGTCTTTGAAGGCCTCACATTCTAAAATGAAATGTTTTTTTTTGTTTCCACTTTTCCGAAAGAGCAAAAAATACATAATCTTTCCTCCCACCGTTCTTTTGGCCTTTTCCAGCACCCTGTTTCACAACAGAGTTGAGGAGAATTAGTCCTTAATTGAGCAATAAAAATTTTAGATCTCCAAGAAATATTGGCCCCTATGTACGCTTTTTGCTGATGATTATGAGTCGGGTTAAACTCTTCAATGTAGTACTTCTTCTTTCTCCCCAACTCTTTGTCCCATGTGCATTTGTGGAACTTATCCATAGCAAATTTTTTTTATCTCTTTACTATTTGTAGGACACATGGTCAAGCAAATACCCTATTTACTAAACCATTTGATATTTTTCCACATCCAAGTCTTGTTTCTTTTGCATAATCTGTTATTAAAAACAACCCTAGGCCATCTATCCTCTTCCATTTGCTCAATTTTTTTCAAATATCTTATGACTTGCACCATAGCAATTGCTTCAATAAGAGCAGTCCTTGTTTCACTTAACAATATAGCATAAGGAACTACACTTTTAATTTTGAATTTGTTTGTAATCAAGCTTTTGAATTTTCTCAATTTGTTTCCACTACATGTCAGTTGTGTTACTGGCCCACAATTCACAACTGTAGAGAATCATTAGAATCACTAGAAGCCCAAAAAAATTTAGAGTGGTTTTCCAGTCCCATAGTTTCGCCTCTCTACACCTGTTTTGAAGAGCATAAAATGCTTTCCAACCCCCCAAAGTTCTTTTCTTTCTACAACCATTCCAACTTAAATTTTTGTTGAAGTCATTTATGAGGTATTTATAGTCTGCAACTTCTTCCATAATGTTGCCTTCAAAGTAGAACTTATGCTGGTTATTCTTTCTTTTGTTAGAGAAAACCACTACTTTCGTTTTACTAATACTAACTTGCATCCCCACCCTTCTACAGAAATACTCAAGGGAATGTAAGTGCTCTTGCAAACCAAGAGTTGATTTAGCAATCAATATAAGGTCATCTGCATACAAAAGAAGCCTTATAACGAACTTGCTCAAATGGATACTGTCACCCCCTTGAGAATTTAGCCACTCTTCAAGCTTGTCAATATATAAGCCAAAAAGGGTAGGAGACAAAGGGAAACCTTTCTTGACCCCGATATCGCTTCTAAAAATTTCAGAAATCCTTGCTGAAGTCTAATTTTGACTTTCACCTCTTCATACAGTCTATGCACAACTGCTCTCAAATGCCTAGGAACCTCAAGTTCCTCCATTCTGCGCCAAAGCTTATCCCTAGGAACTATGTCAAAGGATTTTTTGAAATCAGAAAAGCAACAAAAAAATCTTCCTTTTTTCCCAAAATTTTTCAATGATGTGTCTTAAAGTTATACAATGATCAACTATGGAATGTTTAGGTCTAAAACCTACTTGCCCTTTAGCACGTTTGTCTCTTTCTTGTGCCCACTTGCTGATTTTATTTTCTAACATGCTTCCAAATAACTTTGCAAACGTGGGGTTTATCATTATGGTTCTATAATTGGAAGGATTATTGACGTCCCCACTCTTGAAGAGAGGTATTGCCATACTAGATGTCCAATATGAGGGGAACCCCTATTGTATGATGTTGTTGAAAATTTTTGTGACGTGAGGTGAAAGAATTTTTAAGCCCCATTTTATATACTTTGCTTGGATTTCAGCTAAGTATTTTGATTTTCCAACACCCAACTTCTTGATACCCATCTCTACCTCTTGCACCATGAAGAGTTTTGTGTCTATGTTGACCAAGGGAGGAGGGTCAACCTTGGTATCTTGCTCATAAAGTTGTCTTGCATAGTCGAACCATACTGAAGCTGTAATGTTGTTTTTAGTTTACGCCTTTTTCGGTTGGAGCTCCTTCCAGAATAATTTGGGGTTATTTTTCCCAAGGAAGATTAGTTCTTCTCTCCTTGAAACCATGAAATCAACCTTTTTCTTTCTTAATATATTCTTGTAAGCTTTGACCTTTTTCTTATCCTTGTCTGATTATTTCCACATTCTCCTTTCCATTTTGCATTCTTCGTCAAACCAAGCATTAACTGGAAAGAAATTTGTTTCAGAATTCTTAATTTTTGCTCTTTTTCATTCAATGCTTCCACTACAATATATCCTCCATGCTTCCACTGCACCTTTCCTCTACAAAATATGATTAAATTGGATCGTCGATCAATAATCAACAACTAATCTTCACCGATTACAAAAGTATTTTGGCCTATATGCACTCCTGCGTCACTTCCCTAAGATCTCTCCCTCGTAAGCTTCACTGTAAACATGCCTATAACACAATTGTTGTATTAAAAATAAATAGTTAACTTCACATAAATTGAGCGACACTTACAAACTATATACAAAGGTTCAATATACATATCCAAATGATCAAACATATAAATCCTGTATTAATGAATATTCTCACAATATTTACAACATGTCTCCTCCGACTAGATTTACAATGAATCAGCCCTTCTTGGCCTTGTTGCATTTCTTGGCCTCCAATCCTCTCCCCTATCTCTCCTCTCTGTGATGAATCTCCTTTGTGATCTCTCTAATGCCTTTGTGCCTACAAAATATACAAAACGATTCTAAACTAGAATTAGTTCAAATCCATAGTTCACTCAACTAATAAACTCCTAATAATTCTCTAGATCCACAAAATCCTCTCTATAAATCTATCATATCCCAAGATCTATATAAATCACTCAATATCCCAAGACTTCTTAGAAGAAGATCACATTCCATACCAATTACATTAATATTACAATCTTCCCCAAAACATAGATAATTACAAATAATTGACAACTAGGGAACCAACTCCCTTAGTAAATGAATTTACCCTAGGTATAGTCAAATGTATTTGGCTTTGAGGTTGGATTCTCCTTCACCACTAAGCCTTAAAATTTTTATAAACATTTATGTGTGGATTATTTGATAGAACTAGGGAACCTTTGGCATTGACATACTTGGTATTGATGTGCAGACATTTACAACAAATTTCCGAATCTATTTCCATTGGCTAATCTAACTACTTTAACCACTATACAAAAATTCTTCTCCTTGACACGAATTTGGCCTAGTTATATGACGTGTGGACTGAAGTTAAGGTGAATCTTCCATACAAATCTTACATGAAGTTTTGAGGGCACATGCTTGATCTCGAGGAGAACATTTTACTTGAAAATGGTTCCTGTGTGCAGACCCGTGATTGTTTGAGGCATCAATCCAATCTTGCTATGGAATAATCACAAAATTATCTTCGAGCTAATCCAAAATTTTGAAGCTCCTTAACTAAAAATTAATTATATTATAGTTCATGGTTGTCTAAGCTTCTCATGGGCATATGTTGAATATATGTAGCCTCGTTTTTTCAACCTTATTCACTGAAACAAGGTATGTATGGGGTTTGATCCTGATTGGTTTGAAAAACCTATTTGGCCCTCCAAATAACGTATGTTGTAGATCCATTTGTTTCTTTTGGTGGCTCTCATTTGATTCAATATTTTCACTATTGTATTACATGAAGACGAACTTTGTGCATATATGAATTTGATAGAGGGATTGATCACTTTAGTTTATGTCTTATGGAACTATTGAAAGGGTACTAAAGCTACAGATTCAAGACCCATTAAATATTGTGGTATTATACAATATTATAAGAGTCTCTCTTAAAAGTATAATATATACCCTTCTCTTGACAAGAGAACCGTGACAAAATTGTTTTGGCATTTAAAAAACAGTTGCATACATCTAATATCTAATTGTCTTGAACTTGAGTTGAATAAGGAATAAAAATATAAAGTCTTCAAGGGCAATATTATTATAATTGGCCATATTAGGTGCTAAATTGGATTATCTCCAACAGTTAAGGAATAAGAATCAATATTTGAGGTGTGAAGGTAAAGGTCACTTCTATAGTGAAGGCACATTTTGACATCAACATATTTGAAGGCTTCACTGTGTGTAGTAGAACAAGGTAAAATAAAAGGAAAACATCTTCATCCATCATCTAAGGTACAAAAATGGTATAGGAACACCTTCAGGGCATATTTCTCAACAGATCAATGATACACTTTCAAACATGAGGTATGAAATGGGTTGTAATAATTGGAAGATCTAAAGGTTGGGACATCATCTACAAATGCAACAACATGCAATAATATGAGGACTAGCCCTTGAGATTTGATTAAGAAGTATATTTTATTGTGAAATTCTACGAGATTTTTACAATGGAATTATTATACAAAGGATTGGAGAGAAAAATTGTATCATATGATGTTAGTAATTGCATTATTTTTTATGAGCCCAAGTTTGTCATTATCCATATACTGAGGGTTTTCCAGTTCCATATGATGGTTGAAGCAAAACCGATTCTATTGATAAGAAGATATTGCATCATAGTTCATTTTTTATTATATAACATAGGCGGATCCAGTTAAAAATGAGATGAAATCATGGTCCACTGTGGTGAGTTGAAGGTCAAATCCTTTAGGGAAAGTGGTATCTTGCTGAGCAAGGTGGAAGGGTGGTTTAACGCAGGACATTAGAGTCTCCTTTAGGTTAGAGCATGAGAACACTTCATGGCAGAATGGTGGTTCTCAATGGGAGATAATAAAGCTAGGGAATTGGAGCTTCCTTCTCGTTGGAGCAGGTAAACCAGGGAGTTGGAGCTTTATTCAGGTCGGAGCTTTTAAATCATGGGTTGGAGCCTCCTTTAATTGATGCTATAAATCTTGGAAGTTGGATCTTATTAATTGATATAAACTTTTGAATACCTATATTAAGAAGTGTTTTGTGGTTTTTCTCCTGGAAGGGTTTCCACCTGAAAATCTCTTATGTACTGTCTTCATGTTGTGCATTATTTAATGGTGTTTATTATTTTTCATGTGATGTGATGTTGATTTATATTTGAACTAATGAATTTAATACTTTGAAGATTAAAAATTAACTAATTGAAAGGAAATATTGATTCACCCCCTCTAAGTATTTCCAACAATTGGTATCAGAGTAGGTTCCTTCAATTGCATATTAACAACATGAAGACACATATTAGAAGTGTAGAGATGGGTAATTCAAAGAAGCACACATCCAAATGATAAAAGGAACCCTATTGTATTGTAGTTTTCTCCAAATTTGAAGAGAATCAAGTTGGTCTACCGACTCTTGAGTTTGATGAATCAAAATATGAAATTTGAGAATCCATAATGAAATTCCATTTGCAAGATCAAGGATATGATGTATGGAACTCTCTTGTTTTTGTAGACACATATACTGATGAATACAAAAGGTATATTACAAAATATATGAATGTAATTCTAGGAGATCTGTGAGAGTCTGTAAAACCCAAAGTAGATCAATGTTCATAATCGAAAAATATTTGGAATAATCTCTATAGCCTCTATTGAAATATTTGTGTAGGTCAAGAAGAAGAAGATGATGACCGTGATTCAAATGAAGTAGATTCTTGGGATATAGAATCTAACAATGATGAATAAGTGAGAAGGGGTAGTTGACACAGAGGAAAAATTTATCAACGACTTATATGATCTTAACAAATAAAGGAAGTGGAATCAGATACTTGAATAAGAAGTCACCCTTCTAATAATTCAAGTATACGAAGCTAAAAATAAAGGAAAAAAAATTGATAATCCATTTAGAGGAATCTATAGCAGAAGTTGATCAAAATAAAAAGGAACTTGATGCATCTCTAGTAGAAATAAAGAGGCTCAAAAAAGAAATCAAAAGACATAAGGAACAAATGCAAGATTTTAAAAAAGCTACAGAAAATGTCACCCTTCTAAAACTGCAATTAGAGGAGGAAAAAAGAAGAAGAAAAGTATTGAAAAGACGATTTTGGGAAGAAATTTATCAAAATCAAAGAGAACTCAATTCTGCACTAATGGAAATATACAAACTTAGAAAATGGAAGAAAGATAAATTGCTAGATGAAAAAAGGAAGAATGATGTCATTAAAAAGGAAGATCAAGAAACCGATCGAATGAATATGAAGGTGGAAGAAGCAGATCAAGTCCCATGCAATGAAGACACAAGCTCCAAGCCCCCAAAAATCAAGTTTGAAGATAAGCTTGATAGCAAGATCCCTCAAAGGACAAATCAAAGAGAAGGAAAAAATTTGATTGAAAGTGATGCTGCTCTAAGAAATAATTCTTAATAAATCACTGACAAGGATCAACAAAGGACTATATCTCCTTCAATAAATAATGTCATCATAATATCCTCAAGAGAATACACTCATCAAGGTACCCTAGTTTATTCAATGGTTAATTTTTTTCATGTTCTAACTTTGAGCATATGTATAGGGACTACAAAATGTATGATAGGGATTATTATTAAGGATATTATCAAAACCATTGAAGCAAGTTTGAAGGATCTCAAGACAGATTTCAAAATGGATTCATAAAGTATATGCCAATTTATTCATAATTTATGTTCAATATTGAATGTTGCAAATTCAATAACTATCGACATATAGCTCGAGATTGAATATACATGATGGAATTTTCCATGAAGGGAACTCTAAAATCAGGTACAAGAAGTTCCAGAGAAGAAACAAATCAAGAAGATCAAGTAAATGAGAAATTATTAGCAAATGATTTGTAAATTAAAATGGTCATGATGAATCTACAATGGAAGATGTCAAGGATGATTCAATTGTATAGTTGGTTCACATAATAACAAGGAAATTTGAAGGCTCCCTGTCTTGTGAATATTGAAGAGGGGGAGTCTATGTAGCAGTGGATTCCCATTTGAAGATCTATATTTCAACAGTTTGATAGAAGAAATCATAATAGGAAGTTTAGAAAACGTATAGAATGACATATTTAGACATGGAATATTTTTTAGGAAGGAATTCTTGTCTTGATGATAGGCATAATCAACTGTGGAAAGTTGTGAAAGGAATATCATGTAAGGGAGAGAAAGGCAGTCTATTGCAAGAAGATAAAAGAATATAATTCATCAGGGGGAGTAACCCTTTTCCATTGATGCCAAAGGGGGAGATAAATCATGAAAGGAAGATCAAAATCATGGAGTTAGGGGGAGTATTAATCGTAGGGGGAGTACATGTGTCACCATAAATGACAAAGGGGAAATTATTTAATGGTGTTTTCATTGATTCCAACTCTAGTATTTGAATAATATTAATATAGGTCGTAGATTGCATAAGTTGGAAGCTCCAATGGACAAGAAGTCTTTTAAGATAGATATCCCCCACAATGTACCTCAGGTTTGATGAATATTTTAGCTAAGCAAATTAGTGAATTTACAAATGAGACTATCATAAGATAATTGTCCTTGTCATAACCGTTTTTAACAGTTTTGGCATGCCTTGAGGCTCCTCATGGTTTGAGAAATATTCCTTTCAAAATCTCAAAGCCTCAAAGCATGGTCATGGTATTTAAAGCCTTCATCTCACTTGGTCCATTAAAGATTGTGCATGATCCATATGTTGTTAAAGATTTTATTAAAGTTTGGTCTTGGAAAATTACAAGGAGAAGTTGACATCTCAAGTCACACCTTATATAAGATATTTCTTGCAACTAAAACCAATTTCAATTTATTGATCAACTTTTCTTCATTAATTATGGGGTTTTTGGATCCAATTACTAAAATTTAAATTTAATAATTCCCTCCTATTTTTCCTCAAGTTGGCCTACATAGAATCCCTCCTTTTCACTATATAAGGAGACTTGTTTCCTTCAAAATGGCAATCATAAAATCTTTGATATTGTGTCTACTTTTCTATGGACCTTGGGTAGCCTTGCATATATTGTGAATGAGATCGAATATTTGAAGCATTTTGGGCTTATGGTTACATTTGAGGGTTATGGTTTCTACTATTAGATAGAGCAAATGAAGTAGTGATATATATGTAATATAAAGGATTGTGAGAGCAAGTAGATCCCTATTGAAGCTAAGGTTTATTCTCTGTGATTTTTGACCCCTTTTAGGGCACAAATACTTTGAATGTATTGAGATTGAACCTTAACACTTTGATAATAATTTGTGTGCATATTTGTTGACATAATAAAGACACCTTTGGCATTGGAAATTTACAATGAATTTATGAACCTATTTCCATGGGCTAATCTCAGTGCTTTAACCATTATACAACCCTTCTTCTCCTTGTCATGAATTCAGTCTAGTTCTATGACGTGCGGATTGAAGTTAAGGTGCATCTTCATTACAGATCCTACTTGAAATTTTGAGGGCACACACTTGATCTGGAGCAGAACATTTTACTTGAAAATGATTCATGTGTACATTCCTATGATTACTTGAAGCATCAATCCAAACTTGCCATGGAATAATAAAAAAATTGTCTTTAGGCTAATCCAAAGTTCTGAAGCTCCCCAACTCGACCTTAATCAAATTATAGTGTGTGGTTGTTTAAGGTTCTCGTGGGAATTTTTTGAATATATGCAACCTCATTTTTGCATCCTTATTCACTAAAACATGGTATGTATAAGGTTTAATTTTTATTGTTTTGACAAAAATATTAAAACCTCCAAATAACATATGTTGTAGATCCATTTGTGTCTTTTGGTGGCTCTAATTTGCTTCAATATTGTCACTATTATCTTATGCTCAAAGATAAGGATTCAATGCATTATTTTGTGAAGCCAAAATCTGTTCATCTTTGGATTTGATTGAGGGATTGATAAATTTAGTTTATGTATTGTGGAAATATTGAAAGGGTACTTAAGATACAAATTCAAGACCTATTAAATACTATGGTATCTATACAAGATTCCAAGAGTCTATATTAAAAGTATAATATGTACCCTTCTCTTGAAAAGTGAACTGTGGAAAAATTATTTTGGAATTTAACCAAAACTTTCATACATCTAATCTTTGATTGTCTTGAGCTTGAGTTGAGTAAGGAATTATAATCAAAATAATTCAAAGCCAAGGTTATTATAATTGGTCATAGAAGCTACTGAAGAGAATTCATCTCCATTAGTTAACTCGAAAGCATCAATATATAAGACATGAAGGTAAAGGTTAGTTATGTAGTGAAGGCACATTTTGACATCAACAGATTTGAAGGCATCAGTATGTGTAGTAGAAAAAGGTAAAATCAGAAGAAGACATCTTCATGCATCATCTTAGGAAGACCAGTGAGGTTATCTGCTTTAACATATTTGTAATATGATTTAATTGAAGGATTATCTTGAAGTTGTTCTATTGTTAGAAAATTAATTGTACATCCAAAATATCCTCAAGAAATTAAATAAGTATTGTTGAAGGGAACTTGAAATTTGTGTTCCATAACTATAACCCCTTTGAGTAAATATCTTGAGGAGTGTTGTGGTAGGGTGAGATTTGATAAGTAAGTAGAGTCTAAACTAGTTGTTCAAAGTATTGAAAGCAGTGATAGAGGACCATCTTAATGGCATTCTTCTTAGAAGATCAATGATACACTTCAAACCTAAGGTATGCGACATGTTGTAAGAATTGAAAAATCTAAAGGTTGGGACATCATTGTACATGTGAAGTAACATGCAATAGTTTGAGGATTGAACCTTGAGTTTCATATAAGAAGTATCTTCAATTGTGAACTTCTAATAGGGTTTGACAGTGGCATTGTTATACAACATATCAGAGAGAAAAAATTTATCATATGATGTTACTAATTGTATTACTGTTTATGATCCCATATTTTTCATTATCCGCATACTAATGGTTTTTCAATTTTATATGATGGTTGAAGCAAAAATTATTTGATTGATGAGAATATATTACATCATAGTTAATTTTTATTAATGAGTGAAGGTGTATTCAATTCGAAAATGAGATTAAATCAGGGTCCTGTATGGTGAATTTAAGGTCGGAGCCTTCAGGAAAGTGGTATCTTACTAAGCAGGGTGATAGGGTGGCGCAAGGAAGGAGATTGGAGTCTCCTTTAGGTTCGATCCTGAGAAAAATTTAGGCTAGTAGGGTGGTGCGAGGGGAGGTTGGAGCCTATGTAGGGTGTTGAAGCATCCTGCTAGTGTGATTTGATAAATCCAGGGTATTGGAGCATCCTTCCTATTGGAGCTAGTAAACCAGAGCGTTGGAGCATCCTTCCAGTTAGAGTTGGTAAAATAGGGAGTTGGAGATTTCGTCATGTTGGATCCTGTAAGTCAGGGGGTTGGAGATTCCTTCAGTTGATGCTAGAAACCTTGGAAGTTGGAGCTTCCTAATTGATGTAAAGTTTTGAAGACCTATATTAAGAAGTGTTCGGTGGCTTTTCTGCGGGAAGGGTTTCCACTTAAAAATCTCTTATGTACTATCTTGATGTTGTGCATTGTTGAATTGTGTTGTTTAATGTTCATGTGATGTGATGTTGATTTATGTTTGATCTAATGAAATTAATGCTCTAATGATTAAAAGGAAATACTGATTCATCCCTCTCTTAGTATTTCCAATAGGTTTCATAAATGGATTCAACCAGATTGAGGGATAATGACAAACTTGATGGTGCATGGAACTTTGGTATCTAGAAATATCGATTTTTATTATCGTTGGAGGAGCATGGACTGAAGGAGCATGTTACAATAATTTTTTCTATACACACATATTTGGCATAGATATAAATTTACCACAAGGAGGATGCTAAGGCTAGGAATATTATCAAAGACAGGGTTAATGATCACAACGTTCCCCATATTGTAGAATTGGATACAAGCAAGAAGATATGGGATGTCATCCTAAAGTTTTTCCAGAATACATGATTGTAAATAGGAAATTGATCCTCAAAGAGAAACTAAGAAACACAAAATAGAAAAAAGGATAAGGCATTGTTAGTTATCTCACCAGGATTATATTATTCAAGGACATGTTGGCAAATATAAGAGAAAATATAGATGATGATGAGCTAGCGATAAATTCTCTAAATGGGTTCTCAAAGTAGTGGGACATGTTTTTCCAAGTGATTAATGGAAAATAAGACCCACTTGACTGGTATTGTAGTGATTTCACCAAGGAAGAGCTTAGGTTGAGCCTTCTCAACAGTAGCAAGAGTAATATACATAAGCATGATGATGACGAAAATGTTTCTTGCAGGAAAGGGATGGGCCAAGAAAGTATCAAGTAAAGGGCCTAACTCCAAGGAAGCGAAGACAATAAAAGACTTGAGTAAAATCAAGTGTTTTGGTTGTGGTTAATATGGACAATATGTCTCTCAATGTCCGAACATAAAGAAGGGTGATGATAAGTAGAAGTAGTAGACAATAAATTTAGTGGATATTGATGAGTTGTCTTCAAGACTAGAAGAAAAGTTCACTATTATAGCTTGCTTAACTAGTTCAACCACCACAAGAGTCTAGTATATTGACAATGGGTTGTCATGTCACATGACATGGTTTAGAGAGTATTTCTCAGTTACAAAGAAAATGATCTGAATGTAATGTATTAGTTTTGCTGTGCTAAGTATCCAAACAACAATTAAAATGTGTGCATAAGGTTCTCTGAAGTTTGTAGGTGAAACAAATAATTTTAACTTAGTTAAACAGATTTCTGTGTGAGGTTAGCTTGATTCACCCCTCCTAGGGTACATCTGCGGGTCTAGCTCTCAATGACATGTCCCTCATATATTATTGCTCAAAAATGGTAAGTACATGTGAATAAAAGCCTCAAATGGCTGTGATCTCTGTAAAAAAAGCTTCAAAATTCTTGAATTAGCCAGGAATGACTATTCATTTGCAGAAAATAGAGAATGGATGCTCAATACACTGAAAACACCCTAGTGGCCCTGGTGGCTCCTTGATCTCCCCTAAAGCTAAAACTGCAAAAGATGACCTTTGATGGATCTGAAACATCTGCCAATGTCTTCATAATGTTGATAATACCAAAAATTGACTATCCATGCATCCAAATTAGTAAAAAATCCAAGGAGTTATGGACAAAACAAGAAACTGCCCAATGTCCCTTACAAAACTCCACGAAATGTGGAGATACTCCAGTTAACCCCGACAGAATTGGAATTGACCACCAATTTTGGTGGCGTGCCCAAAAATAGTGGTGATTAAGGATTAGAATTAAATGTTAAGTCATGGAGCGGTCACATGAGTACCGTTCGAAGCCGCCGGAGTAGCCATGGTAATAAATGTTGCATTAGTTGTCGTGGTCACAAGTCCCATAAAGACCACAGATGGATAGGGTTTGTTAACTGCCGGTGTAGCCAACACATGGTCACAGCGGAAGTCACATCAAGTGTGGGCTGGCCCTTTGGGGCTGGTCCCCTTGCCACTGGCGTGGAAGTGTTGTTGTTTTAAATTTAAACTACCGCCCATTGTACACAAGGACCATTGCATAGCCCGAGTTGTCGGGCACTCCTGCACGCGTTTCGTGGGTCTCGAGTTCGAACCCCGTAGACTCAAAAAGTTTTAAAATGCCTTTAACCTGTAGCCTGGGGCCACGTGGCGCCCACTGATAGGCTGAAAAAAAAGCCTTATTACAATTTTTTTTGCAAAAATATATTTTTTTACAAAATTTCTATTATAAAGTCAAACTGAGTCAAAGGTCCAGTTTTTGGAGTTTACTAGCCTTTTCAAACCTTCATAACTTCTGCATACGACCTCTATTTTGTGAACCGTTCATGGCACTAGAATTGTAGTGACAAGACCTTTCTAGTCGCTCAGGTTGCAAACATTTTTAAACACTTTCATTTCTGAGAATTTTTCAACTATGAACATGATCTCTTGATCACACCTCCCCACTAGGAAGCTTTTGGATACCAAAAGCTCTCTGGAATACTGAACATGAAGATGAGGAGACTATGTCCCCACTCTTCCAATCTTAGTCCACTAAAATTTCCCTGATTTCATTAATTGAAGCTTTTCTTGAAACGACAAAATTTTCCTTGATTCCATTGACCAACCATTGCTGACTTTGACCTTGTCATGCTGCACATTTTTGAAACTTGCAGAAAAACAACTTAACTTTACAGTAAACATATTGTTTCTACATTGGTTTATAATCAAAGGAAATTGAAAATTACTTTCACCTGGCATCCTGTCTTTATGGCGATTTTTTGTTGAATTAGCCTTGTACTTGTGTCGATTCCTGACCAAGTTTCCTCTCCATTGTACCATGCCTTTCTGAAACCAGCAATGATCATTGCTGAAATTTGTGCCTTCTTTTCTATGTTTCTTTGATCTCTCTTAGATCTTTGCACCTTCTTGCACCGACACTTTGTTTTCAGCACCGTTCGACACCAAAGACAATTACTGCAACTACTTGTCATCTTCTTTCAAAGACAACCTGCTTTCAGACCGAAACAATTCATTATTTGCATCAACATTTACATGAAAAGGATTATATACAAATTCCCTTTGTTTAATCATAATCAATGTCAAGTTTTGACTTGCATTGACGAGCCTCTTCATCTGCCCTGTATTCACTAAAGAAGAGTCTTTTTTGCGATGATCTCTCACAATAAACTCCTTTCCATCCTTGAATAAATGATATTTTTTCTCATGGCGATGGAAGATAGCTTTCCTGTCATACAATTAAGGACTGCCCAACACCACACCTGTAATATCAAGTGGAACAACATCTAATTCAACCGTGTCAATAAAATGTGTTGTTATTGCAAAGCACAACATGCACTTCTTTAAAACATTTAAATTTGCATCCTTACAAATCCAACCAAGAGGATATGGTTTCGGATGTGGAATGCTCTCAAGATTTAGTTTACTGACTAAGTCTTCAAAAATAAAGTTCGCTTGCGACCCACTGTCAAATAGTGTGTCAACCTTGGTATGTTTGGAAATGACCCTCACATGAAATAGTTCAATTCTCTTATCTCCACTTGGAGCTTCTATGTGATATTTAGAAATACTAGAACTAGGTTTATTTACATTCTCTTTCCCCTTCAAGTTCTTTAGTGCCATAGCTATGATTTTTGTTTCATCTCCTGATTCTGACCCTAGGTCTTGTTGAGATATTGCAACTGCCTTTCCTTTCTCCTTGGCTTTATCTTTGGCTTCAAAACTTTCTGGTTCCATCTATGGATGAAGTTTCCAACAATGGTCCTCATCACGGCTTGTTTTAGAACAGTGTTTGCAGAAAATTTTTCCCTTCTCTTTTCTAGAATTTGAATTTCTCTTTTTCTTCCATTTTCCTTTAAACTCACTTTCATCATTCCCATCAAAATTTTGTTTTCCCCTTGCCTCTAAATGTGTGGCTTGAACACAAACCTCATCTAAGCTTGTAGGGTTAAACATGAGAATGGTATGTCTTAGGTAAGTATGCAAGCCTCCTATATACTTGATTAAAGTGTCATGGCTATGCAAATATAATCCTATTAAAAGAGCTCTTCTTCTAAATTCTTGGGTATAAACTTGAACATTTTGTCCTTTCAATTGTTTAAAATTTTTCCAATCCATTATGGCTTTTTTCATGTGAGATAATGGATAAAACTATTTTTTTATTGTAGAAATGAAATCAGACCATGATAAGATAATCTTACTATATTTTTTGATCTCCTCCTTTGTCTTGGCTTCCCACCAATCCAGTGCTGCACCTTCCATTCTCAATGAAGCTAGCTGAATTTTGGTTTCGTCATCATGAAAATTTTGAATTCTCAAATAGACCTCTAATTGCCTAATCCAATTATCTAGCTTTTCTGCATTAACTTCACCATCAAAATTTGGAAATTCAAAATTAACATCAAGTTTAAGAAAAGGACTTTTACCTGTGTTCTTGACTTTGTGAGAATGATATACTAAAGATGATGTAGAGGTTGATGAAGATGAAGATGAGGGTGATGATGGCGACTTTCCACTGTCTTCATTTCCTCCATTACCCTTCTTGGATTTATCCTCATCATTATGGCCTCCTGACGATCCCTCTCCTTCCTTTTGAAGTTTGGACCCTTCTCCTTCAAGTCTCTCATTTCTTTCTTGATAAAGAACTCTCACCATTTCTGTCAAGTCAAGGAATGATTTTCTGAATACTCTTTATTCCTCCTTGGGATCAATTTCTTCATGGATTTTTCCTTCTCATGAAGTCATGCTTATGGATTCTTCTGCTTCTCTTTGAGGTGAAATTGAAGGTGGAGATAATGGCACTCTTGCCCTCCTTGGCTGAGGATTACTTTGAAATTTCACCAATTGACCTTCTCCTCTCTTAAGCTTTATCCTAGTAAGCATTAAAACTCTTGAAAAATGTTAAACAAAATTTTCACAATAAAAATATTGAGAGTAAAAGCTCTAGCTTAACTCAATGCTCAACCTGAGCTCTGATACCAACTTGATCTAAATGGAATGTATTATTTTTGCTGTGCTAAGTATCCAAACAGTAATTAAAATGTGTGCATAAGGTTCTCTGAAGTTTGCAGGTGAAACAACTGATTTTAACTTAGTTAAACAGATTTCTGTGTGAGGTTAAAGCATGTATATTGCTTATAAAACACTGTACAACAATAAATAATAGATAATTAAACATCACATGTAACAATACAGAGAAAATTTGATGAAGCAGTTCACCCCTCTTGGGCTACATTTGCTGGTCCATCTCCCAATGGTATGTCCCTCATATATTATTGCTCAAAAATGGTAATTACATGGGAATACAAGCCTCAAATGGCTATTCTCTCTGTAAAAACAGCTTTATAATGCTTTAATTAGCCAGGAATAACTATTCATTTGTAGAAAATAGAGAATGTATGCTCAATACACTAAAAACACCCTAGTGGCCTTGGTGGCTCCTTGGCCTCTCCTGAAGCTAAAAATTCACAATATGACCTCTTGATGGCTCTAAAACCTCTGCCAATGTGTTCATAATGTCGATAATACCAAAAATTGACTATCCATGCATCCAAATTGGTCGAAAATCCAAGGAGTTATGGCCAAAACAAGAAACTGCCCAATGTCCCTTACAAAACTCCACTAAATGTGGAGATACTCGAGTTAACCCCAATAGAATTGGCATTGAAAACCAATTTTGGTGGCACGCCCAAAAATAGCAGCGGTTAAGGATTAACATTAAACATTAAGTGGTGGAGCGGTCACATGGTACCATCCGAAGCTGCCAGAGTAGCCGTGGTAATAAATGTTGCATTGGTCGTCGTGGTCACATGTCCCGTGAAGACCGCAAACGGATAAGGTTTGTTAACCGCTAGAGTAGCCAGTGCATGGTCATGGTAGAGGTCACACCAAGCGGGGGCTAGCCCCCTTGCCACTAACGTGGAATTGCTATTTTTTAAAATTTAAACTACCGCCCATTGTAAACAAGGACCATTGCATAGCCCGAGTGGTCGTGCAATATCGAGAAACCATTCTTGGATTTATATGAAAATGAGGGAATCAAGAGAGAATGCACAAATTCATACAACCCACAGTAGAATGGGGTTGCATAAAGGAACAATAAAATGATAATTGGAGAAGTGAGGGCCATGCTATATCATTAGGATATGTATATATATTTGGGCATAAGCATGTAGCAAAAAAATTACATTCAGAATGGGGTCCAACACAAGGTGTTGGGAAAGATAACACTCGAGGAGGCATTTACATGAAGAAGCCACAAGTGAGACATTTTAGGATTTTTGGCAGTATCATATATTTCCACATTCCATATTAGAATCACACCAAGCTAGATTCAATTGCAAATAAAGGGTATTTCGTTGGTTACATAAAAACATCTAAGGAATATTTGATCTTTAATCCTAAGAGTAGGAAGATCATCCTGAGACAAAACATAAAATTACCAGAGGAGAAATCCTTCAGGAGATATCACAAATTGTCAATAGTTGATCAAAGTCAATAAGAAGAAGCTCCAAGGGATGAACATGTACCTCAAGTTCAGGGCATCAGCATGAGTACAATGACTAGTATAGGGACATGTACACATGTTGAGGATATTTTAAAACATGTGGAGCAGTAGCAGGATGAGGTGCTTGAATCTCCATCTACTACAAGTGGGATAATGAATCACAAGGTGCTTTAGACATGGAAAGTGGCATAAGAGTTTGTGGGAGCTCCTAGATCGAGCACCAGAGATAGGATACCACTAGAGAGATATTACAGGTACAAGGCGTTGATGAGTGAGCTTATTTATAGTGGGCCTTCCAACTATGAATAGGCTTCACAAACCAAGTGTGGTAGGATGCAATGGTGGAGGAGTACAACTCCATCATGTTGAATGATGTTTGGGAGGTGGTTCCTAGACCATTGGATAAGGTAGTGGTTGGTTTCTATTGGATCTATACGATTAAGCAATCTATGGATGGAAGTATATAAAATTTCAAGGAATTTTTTTTGGCTAAGTGGTTCTCTCATAAATAAGGAATAGATTATGAGGAAACATTTTCTCCGGTGGCCAGGTATGCTTCCGTTAGGGACGTGATCTCACTTTTAGCATAGATGGGATGGAAAATCCATAAGATGGATGCCAATGTGTGCATTGAACAACCAAAGGGTTTTGGAATGCATGGGAGGGAAACCCACATATGCAGGTTAAGGAGAGCGATATATAGACTCAAGCAAGCTCTGAGAGCATGGATGGATGTATTGATAGCTACTTGTAGGAGATGGGGTTCGTGAAGAGTGAGGAATATTTGAACCTCTACTATCTTATGGTTGGAGGTGAACCACTCATTCTAATTTTATACATGGATGATCTATTTTTAACTGGGTCACCAGGGCTCATAGAAGAAGGAAAGAGTGAATTAGAAAAAAAATAAAGATGAAGGACTTGGGGTTGATGTACTATTTTGTAGGTACCGACGTGTGGAAAATAGATGGGGAGATATTCCATAGTCAAGGGAGATATGATATGGAGATCTTGAATAAATTCAAGATGTTGGATTGTAGGCCCATGTCTACATGAGTATACATGGACAACGACACGAGATAATATAGAGTATATTATGAGTGATAATGAACAATTGAAGAAAGAGCTAGCTGTAACAAAAAAATAGGTTGATCATCTTGCCACAGATAATCAACGGTTGTATTCTACCAATATCAACAAAATGGCACTATGGTCAACCATAATTGAAGAAATAAATCCGATGAAAGACATCATGAAGCAACTAAACAATGAAATGATTCTTTTACATGAGCTGGTGGCACCCTCAGTCTAAATTCATAAGAAATCTCAAGAGATACAAAATATTCTAAAGGTTACAAGCAGAGCTATAAATTTGATATGGGATTGGGGCGTCAAGCATTCTAATTTTCTTGAGAAATTGGTCAGGAAATATAGGATAACCGTTGAGGTGGACAGAGTGCAATTAAGACTTCATACTTAGAACTACACCCATCTTTGTGAACAAACGAACAACACCATAGCTACTTATGTTCGACTGCATAGTGGTTTAGAGTCCCTAGAACAAAAAATAAACTGCCTTCTATGGGTTCACTTGGACAAATAAGAGGCAAGGATGTCATCATGAGGGAGATAAAAGAGTTTATTGAGAAAATCAAGCAAGCATCGGATCAAGAAGGCTTGGAGATCACCAAGAATTCTATTCTACAATATGCATTGGGCCAACTAAAGTTCACATGAAATTACCTTGGATGTGGAATAACATAAAATCAAGCTCCAAATCTATATTATAATAATATTTGGAGGTAAGGATGTGATCTGTTGTAGAGCTTCCAGTTAGAGTTAAAGTTATCACAATAGAGTTCAAAGTATGGCACTCCTACATCACAAATGAACTCCATTATGAAGCTATTGATTTGTCTTTTTCTCCTAAATAAGAAATTTTTTGTCTTAATATATTTGTTTCCTATATAGCCACCATTTTGATTTAATTTGCATTTTATAAATAACATGTCCAATGTAAAATATGTCCAAGAGACACATGTGGAATGTGAAGAGTCACATAGAAGTCCATAGGTTGTGGCAGTCAAAGAGTTATGAAGAAGCTCAAAGATCATTAGCCTTTGTTATAAATAAGCCCTCATAACTCAAGAAAAGGGCTTGGAATTTTAGAGATATGGCCTTGCCTTCTTTTGTGGTTCATTAGGGAGAAGAGAATTATTTTGGAGAATAAAGTTGTAGATGCATGTTCCACTATTGGAGCTAGTTTCCCATCAATGCAACAATGCACTTGGATCTTTCATTAATTATCAGAAGCTCTTGGAGCCAACATTATTTCCTACATTTACCACAAATGTTTTAAGAATATTCTTTAGATGTTTGTGGTATATGTTGTGTTAAACATACTAAAGATAATCAACTATTTTGTTGCTTTAGCTATGAATCGTATTGAATGGCGTTGTTATGTTTTTATATGATCATTTTTATCTTGTGAACTAATTTTCAAGTTAATTAAAAAATCTTCTCAATTGCTATCGCATGTCTCTTAGGATAATACTAATGCTTTGATATTGGAGGTAGGATATTTATCTCTCTTGCGTCAAATTTCCTTTTACGCCTTGCACTTGGTGTCACTCAAAGTTTACACATTTGTTACCCCAAAGCTATGTGCATGATCTCTTGTGCATGTTTTGCACCCAAGGCGTTCCTTTAAAATCACTTGCAACAATGGTTGGACCTTATATATGGATGGGGCTCCTACACCAATTGGTGTGAGGTCTAATTGGGACTTCACATCGAGGAGATCCCATGTATGTTGGTGTCATCAAACACCAACAACAAGACCTTAGAAATGAATTCCTTGAGGATTTGAACCTTTTCTATGACTGAAATAGCCAGGCATTCAAGGGATTGAGGTCATTGTGGTATTGATGATAATCACACATTATGGTATTGTGTTATTAATTGAGGCCATTGTTTAGGGTCAAACATTTGGGTATGCAATATAGTGACTTGAGACTATGATCTATGCCTTCAATCTATGTCTCTTACACTAGAAGTGCTTTTGGTGCTTTGCTCAATTTAGAAGTTCTAGTATTTTTTGTTCATATTTTCCTATCTTTACCATTTGTATATTTTTTGGAATCGGGAACCTATATTGTGTGTGTTCACACTCTTGACTAGAGATTGGAACTCTAACAAATGGTTGGTAAAAATTTCCCATTTACCCCACCACCAAGAACAAAAATAATATAGTCACTGTGAAGATGAATTTTTTTTGTTGGTTTTTGTGATACATCATAGAGGAGGGTGTGTTCTCATGCCATGATTATATATTTGAATGTTTATGTTTATAATCAATTAAAACTATTTTTTCACTTAGTCACCAAATTTGAAAATGTGGACGCTAGTTGACAGTTATCACTTGTTAACCCCATACCCAAATTATCTTTGTAAAGTGTACATTATAAATACAACAACTAAAGGAAGGCACAAATTACATGTTCTTATTTGGCCAATAACACTATTTTTATCATTTCCTTTAACCTTCCTTCTAGATGTGATTATTTGGCTTGTATATTTTAGTCCAGAATAAATCACAAAGGACTCCACTGCCTCATATATTCGTTATGATCTACAACTGCCTTTTGTGAAAAGAGAACACTCCATTTCTACAAGAGTTGAAAAAATAATCAAAATTTACTATTAAGGGGTTGTATTCTAAAATGCATGTTTCATCTTTCACTTGGGAGCATATTTATCCACATCAATTATTGTTTCTTTTTTAATTATCTTTTATTTCTTTCCATTAATATGACGAAGCATGCCATTCCCCTATATGGGAATATTTTAATGAGGTGTAATTGGCTTATCGACCATCCCTAACCATTTCCATTAGTCTATATTTCTCTTAGACTTGAAGTGAATCTCAAGAAATTAATAAATTTTATCATGTGTCGTTGGAAATGTTACCTATGACACGATACATCACTCGATAAATTTTCGTCTACACGATTTGTCTTAATATCACTATGAAAGTCATGATCCATTCAAAATGTTACCAATCACATGTTATGGATCCATGAAGCACTAAAGAGCTCACAGTTAGCACAAAATATATCACTATGTCATGGGAGATATCACTTGTGGCATGATATGGTTCCTTGTGACGCTAGATAAAAATATCATATAAGTGTGATGATAGTTCCTTTAGCACACAAGAAGTAAATTTTGTTGTGATACTTAAAACCTTGTTATTGGAAAAGACAATTTTTACATGACATGAAAACATGTAGTTGTTACACAGTATTTTGTCACCGTCCCTACAATCCCCATCCCGAACATTGGAGGACCATTTCAGTGACTTCTGTGTACTGTCATACTTTGCTATAAGTGTCATTTCATCCCTTGGCATGTCAAGATAATAGTATCTACTGATAATTCCTTAAGAAAACCTTCAAAAACATGTGATTTTGGGTCGGAGCTGGTAGGCAATTATAGCCTCGCACCCATGGAAAAATTAACACTGGGCCCCGCACGCTTTGGCACTCTATCTAAGAAGAGCACCCATGCCGAGCTGTTTTTGGAAATCTTTTTAAAACATATATGAATTTTCCATGCCTAACAACTTCGTGAGTAGAGTCATCATGGTTTATTCGATTGAATAACGTCAATTTTCTCCCTTTGGCCCAATTTTTCATACAATTGTGCAACTCCCCAAAGGGATAAAACTCTCCTCCACCCCATGTGGGATCCCAAACCACATCCTCCTCTCTTATAAATTCTTCCTTCTCACATTGATTTAGCTAGCTAAACAATCATTACTATAGTTGGTGTGTAGAAAAAGGCAGAGAAGAATCCATTGTTGAGAGAGAGTTTAGGCCCATTACCTCATCAAGTCCAATCCCGAAAAAATGCTTGAGACATGCCTGACTGAACTCGTCAAAGGAGGCCTGCAACGTCAAGGCATAAGGTTGTAAAATTATTTTCTCTATCAATAATACATGACTGGTTTCTAGTTCCAACTTTGTTTCCATTTATATGCAATTTTTTTAGCTCTCCTTGACTAGCTAAATAACCATAGATGAATGTCTATGCCTGTATGTTGTTATCGCTTGTTTGATCTCTATGCAGACGAATGAACATCATCACCAACATGGAGTGCAAGGCATGAAGACAAGAATCAAAGGATCACTGCCACGTGCCACGACAAAAGCATTGGATCGGGGTAGGATACCTGTTCCGGTTCATATTTCATTTATAAGCTAGGAATTCAAGAGTCTAGCATGTTCCCTTGTTGCTAGACCCACCATAGGGCTAGAGGGATCACCTCTGTCCGCAGAGGGGATTTTCCTGCTCAACAATATTTCTTGAGGATTAGACACTTGATTGGCACAAAACCCCTCTCTCTCCTTATGAGGAAGTTCCTTTCTAGTAGTGATATGGAAAATTAGGATTAAAGGGTCAACGAGGAAAGTGGATTATTGATATTTTTCCTAAACTAGAAATCTTATACCTCTAGACTTGAATTATGAGGTAACGATAATTTGAATGGAAGTTTAAAAGTATTAAAGGAATAACCATATAAAAGTCTCAAGACCCCATCCCTCAAATACCATTAAGGGGTGGGTTCATTATAATATCTTTTTCTTAGATGCAAAATCCATCATTAATAACTTGCTATCATAATGGCAATTTTATCCCATGCCTAACAAGAGACTATCCTTAGTCTACAACATGTTGTATGCATGCTCAACAAAATCACATGCTCTAATGGACATTTATATGAAACAAATATGCACCTTTTGTACGCATCCTATTGCATCTTCATCCATAAGTTGTGCTATCTATAATTGTCCATAGATTGCCTTGAATCCTTGCAATTCTTGCATGATTTTTTTGATCTTCTATGTGTAGTAATTTCATTTGTATGAATAGATTTCAAAAAATCCCCACTTGGCCATTTTCCTTTTCATCCAATATGTCTCACTCGTGTTTCTACTTTACAATCATTTCCTTTATGTAGAAAACCTTGTCCCAATTTTGTTTTGGTTTATTTTTTTGAGCTTGAAATTTTCTCATGGTGCTTAATTGTTATCCTTTTTAGAATTTTTTAGCTAAGTCACCCTTGGACATGGTATACACTTATTTTTCCAATTAGGCCTGAAACTTGACTTAGTCAATATTTTAGCATATTTTCATACTACATTTACGACATATTTTCCAAACTATTTTATATCCTTTTTTGTCCTTAATATCATTTATTTTCCTTTCCATATTATATGGTTTCCTTTCATATTCCATCTTTCAGAACCAATCCTCACATATGTATATTAATTTTCTAGTGTTCCCTCGTATGATTTTCTTTCTAAGATCACTATGTTTCTTGTGCTCTTCTTGATTTGTCAATCCTTTCTTTTCAGAGGAAGACTCATAATGAATGGTTTTATTCTAGTTGTCAAAATCAAAACTTTGTTCTGAGAATTATGTGTTTTACATATTAGCAGAAGAATTGTATACAATATTTTTTTTCGAACACATATACATATTTCATGATATTTGTAATAGGTACTATTGGAGCGGGGTCCCCTAAGTCTGAGATTTGAAGACATTTTTGATATATTTTTGTAAATATTTTGTATGTTTAGTTGTGCACAACACAAGTCAAGGGGCTTTGGGGCGGGTCAAAGCTCCTCATGAGTTGTAATGGGTCAAAAGGGTAGAACTAGTGGCCGCAAACCACGAATTGTGGACCTTAGATGAGCGTAGGCTAAAATTATAAATAGGAGTCTAGATCGATTCAGATAAGTCAATTTTTAGAAAAAAGTGAACGATTGATGATAGATCTGGATGTGTTTTGATATTTTGTATGAATTTTTTGGGTAAAAGGCTCCTGATGGTTGTGTGCAAAGAGACCTTAGCCCTGCTATGTGCGAACCCTGCTGGTTGTGTGCGCGGGTGAACTGAAGGTTTTGTAAGAAAGATCTGAACTTCTTATGAATAAAGAATTGTTGTTGCTCATATCTGAGCCTAAAATGTATCTTTTGTTTACTTTATGATTGTTTTTGCATGTTATTTACAATTCCTGTGTTATATATGATTATATCAATTGCGCAACTGCTTCTAGATTTAGATGAGTGGTTATTGAATGGATCTAGTGGTATTGGGTTCTAATATTATCTGTTAAGAGTTATTATATGGATTGTAGACCTTGTTTTAACCTGTGCGCAAGGTATTCTGCACAATTGACCTAAATCTGTCTATTAAGGGTTTTCTGGTTAGGGCTTCTGTTGTGGAGGTCTGTTCATGATTGTTTTAGATCTAAGGGCACCCACATCATTTAAATCTCTCTCAGGGTGTGGAAACCTGGTTCCAGCACCCCCCATACTACTTCAGGTTAGAATTTGACTTGCGCAATTAGGTCATTACTGAAATGGCCAGTAGTAAGAGGGTTTTGTTGGTCAACCTCAACTCCAAACCTGGGTCAGCACCCTTCAAGACAAAAAATGGTTCCATTTTTGGGACCATGATCATTTTGAGAGAGTTTGGGTGATGTGGAAAGGTTAGTGGCAGCCATTAAATCCTAAACTAGAGGACTAGTTTGAAAAACAGATTTAGGAATTTTCCCTAAAAGAAAACAAAAGTAAGAAGATATCTACTGAAGAGTGGAAGAAAAACTATATTTTCATAGAGGTGCACGAGATATTATTCGTAACTTTTTCACACAAATTGCAGGGGTGGTTGTCAAGACTAACAGAATTCCAAACTTGTTGGAAGGATGATAAGGTCACACAGTGGAGACCTGAATTGATCCAACAGTTGGAAAATACTGATAATTACATCACCCAAACTATAGATCACTGGGTTGACATCATCATGGGTGGGTTTGTGACAAAATTTGCAGTAGATTAGTTTGTGTCGTATTCTGAAGCTGATAGGATATTTTTCAAGGGATTGAGAGGTAAATTCTTAAAACTTTGCCTTTACTGATTAATATGATATTGTGTGAAAAGGGTATTTTGTGTAGCCACATTGAGTGAATGACCCCTGATCAGATCAAAAGCACTATATGTAGCAAAAAATATTATCAGATCAATCAGAGAGGGGACAAATCTGTATACATCCCTCTGAGAAATTCACCTGATAGAGAAGGAAGCAAGGCTAGGCACACTGAAGGTAGCCCTCCTGATGTGCCACAATCAAACTCGTGCAAGGGGTAAGAAATCTCCTACCCCACCACCACCCCCACTTGCAGAAGATATGGCCGCGCATATGAAGCTGCCCACCTTTAAGGGTGCGGGGGAATGAGGATATGGATCGATTTTGGTTTGTGGCTAATGTGGTGTGGACTGCACAAAATTTTAATGCTGATGCTATCAAGAGAGCACAATTGGCTATGGAATTTGAAGGTCAAAATTTATATTGGTTCATGGGATACCTTGCTCAAAATGTAGATTCCATGGTTTAACAAACTAAGGATGCCCTGAAGCAGCAATTCTGAAAGTTGAAGTCCTATTCGTAGTGCGTAATAGAACTAAAAAATATCAAGCAAGGGCTGAAGGAATATATTTGGGAAGTCGACCAACGACTGAAGCAAACAATCAACAATGGAGGATTTGTTTACGATGATAAGTAGCATAAGGAATGGTTCATTTCCATGCTCTTGCCACATCTGCGCAGGCCTATGGGTCAATAGAAGATTAACTCTTAAGTCGAAGCCTTGGAATTTTATATGAAATTAGAAGTTGCACCTAGAGAATATACTCAATTCATATCACTGCAAATTCAAAGCCAACTGAAAGATATGCACTTAGAAATTCAAAATTTACGTAGATACCGAGGTAAAGAAGTTGGAACAAATGTCTGGTGCATACGCTGTAAGGGTGCTGGCCACACCAAAGATCAGAGCCCTCTATTCTCAGATCACCTACAAGCCGGGGGAACAATTCCACTGCATCCCAGGGATGTTGCTGGGCCTAGTAACCACATTATGGTGCAACGATTGTAGGAAAGATGGATGACATGATATCGACCATTTCCCGTGGTTAGGAGCCTATGTGCCAGAGCTAAAGCAGTAGTGGTGCAAATTTTGCTCTTCACTTGGTCATGATGAGCACCACTACCGGACGTTCAACCTAATGATAGACAATGCAAACCTTTACAGAGTGCAGGCCGACCCTTCGTCACCATCATATCCCTCTGGACGGGGAGGATCCACAACAAGAGGAAGGGGAGGGGGGAGAGGTGGATGCGCAGGTCAGGGAAGAGGGCAATTAATCTGCTATAACTGCAGAGACATCAGACACTATGTGCGTAACTACCCAAACCCTGCACAACAATATTGCAAGCATTGTAGGCAATTTGATCATCTAATTGAACATTGTACTGTGTTGATTGATAAAATGTAGGAAAAGCAGCAGACGCCTATGCAAAACATACAAATGGTTAAATCTGAACCACACGATGATGGCCCAAGTGTGAATGTAATTACACGCAGTTGTGCTACCACCGACGGAAATGAGGTAAAGAAAGCTATTGCAGAGCCACTGATAAGAGATACAGACTCAACTTGCAGAAGGAAAAGGAGACTTTCATTGAAGCTAAGAAGAATTTTGCTACTACAGGAGCGTCCACATCAAATTTTGTCATGGAATCAAAGGTTGTTGATGAAATTAAAACAATCCTGCAATTTTGTATTAAGTTACTGCACAATAAAAAGGAAATAGATAATCTTCAGGTGATCCAGGTGGATATTAGTGGTCACCCGCCTATTCCACTTGGGGCCCCACCATTGTCGCTTTCAGTTTTTTCAGTTTCGGCTCAACTTACTATTTTTAGCAATTTTTTCGGGTCCTGAACTTTCGGAGCCATTTTTAGGCCCTAAACGACGTTCTTTGGGAAAACAAAGAGCAACATGGGTCCATGGACTGATGTTGCTCATTCAAAAATTTTAGTCCTTGGATAGATATTTCTAATGAGGTATGGTATGCGTCAAACGGAGATCGTATGCCAAAGTTACGCCCCTGGGAAGTTGAAACACCAATTTACCCAAACGGGGCCCATAGTTTTGGCGCTTCATCTCCTAGGGTTAGGGTTTTGGCTATTGAGGATTTCCCATTGTGTCTAAATAATAAATAGGCCCTCGAGCCTCATTATAACTCAGTTCAGAGGCCTATAGCCGCCACATCTCTTCTCAGAGATAGCTACCAGTGCCCTAGCTAGTTTTATTTCCATTATGTCTATAAGCAAATTTCAGTTCTTTGATATTAATGAAATGAGGTGTTATTTTCACTGCATCTTTGTATTTATGGTTATATGTTTATTCTATTGTGTTCCTGCATAAATCCAGATCATCAGGCCCTAATAGATAAATGCACAGAAAAATAAGTACCTCGAACGGATACTAAGGTTGTGAACAAGATTTATAAGAAAAAGAAGAGAATTGGTCAGGAGATGCGCATGACTGTGCAGATTGAAGAGTATGAGATGGATCAAGTCATCTTGGATCTGGGGTCTGATGAAAATTTTCTACCTAAGAAAACATGATAGAAGATGGGAGAACCAAAGCTGGAATGGTACACCATTCAGCTACGCATGGAAAATCAACAGAAGATCATTCCACTTGGAAGACTTCCACAAGTTCTAGTAGACATTGAGGGAGTAAAGGTACGTGTAGATTTTGAAGGGATCCAGATCATAGATGATGCAGACCCTTACCCTGCGCTGCTAGGCTTGGATTGGGCCATTGAAATGGGAGGCATCATAAATCTAAAGTGTAGAAACATGATCTTAGATAATGATGGCATGCAGGTGATAGTCCCACTAGATCCAGCAGAAGGGGAATGATACACAGAGCCAGTACGCGAAGGAGAATATGTTGACCACATTTACAAGATGACGACGTGGGATGAATATTGGATCAACCCTAAAGTTGATGGTATGTTGAATTGGGAAAAGGATAGTTCATGTTTCTCAGACTCGGACGCAGATTTGTAGAACTAGTAGAATAAATTGCATGATGTATCTGTGCTGCGCTGCGCTTCACTAAGAATTTCCAGTGCATCTCCTTAGAGGTAAGATAACTACCCTATTTTGATGTATTTGGTAGTGTCAAATTATTTTTAGATGAATTGTAAAAGGTTGTCCTAGAATAGCCAAGGTTCTGGGCACTTGACCTGGCTCTGCGCGCAACCTTAGCGCGTTGGTGGGATACACACAAGGGTGTGTTTAAGGATTGGGAGGAATGTGGCAAGATGATGAAATTACACTTTGAACCTCCCGCTACCCCACCAACTGAGATCTTCTGTGGTCGAGGCGACCTGCGCAAGCACCTGGCCATGTGGATGGAAGTGTGGAAGGAAAAGACTTGGGATGAGTGGGTTCATATGTTTATTCATTCATTGGGGCTAGTACCTACTACTTGGTATCTAGAAACGGAGCTACACCAAGGAATGCACCATTGGATCACAATGTCTAATTATTTCCTGTCAAACTTCGGCTTGGTTGGGGGATCAGACAAACTAGATAAATCCCTACAAGACATAATGCTCTTGTCTTTGATGAATCCTAACCCTGGAGGGAATGTGTTGCGCTAGTATGGGATGCGAAAATGTAGGAAATTGTCAACTATAGGAACTTGTAAATAAAGGATACTTAGGAGGATCCGAGAAATGTCAACATCCCTGAGTCTGAAGGGGAGTGCGCAGTTGCAGGGCCTTCATTAGGAATGGTAGATGTGACTAAACCTCTGAAGTTAAAGGAAGTCAACATTGGGATAGAAGAGCAGCCCAAGTTGGCCAAAATAGGGTATTACTGGGATGATGATACACTAGGAAAGATTGCGGAGCTGCTGAGAGAGTACCAGGACCTGTTTCCTACAAAGTTCTCTGAGCTCAAGGGAATTGTAGGAGACGTAGGTGTCATGAAGATCATGTTGAAACAAGAAGCACACTCTATCAAGTATCAACCAAACCGATTGAATCCAAAGTATAAGTAGAAAGTGTGAGAATAATTAGATAAGATGGTGGTCGCGGGTATCATTGAGCCTGTAGAGTAATCTGATTGGGTAAGCCCAATGGTGGTTCAAGAAAAGAACACCAAAGGAGAGATAAGAATTTGCGTAGATATGCGCAAACTGAATGATGCCTGTGTGCATGACCCCTTCTCTACCACTTTTTTAGATGAGATCCTGGATAATGTGGGAGGGAAAGATGCTTATTCGTTTACTGATGGGTTCTCGGGGTACCATTAGATCAGAATCATGCCTGAAGACTATAACAAGACCACCTTTGCCATAGAATGGGGGTATTTTTAGTACACAGTCATGCCATTCAGATTGAAAAATGCGCCTGCAATATTCTCACGTGTGGTAGTGGATTTGTTCAAAGAATTTATGCAAAAATTATTGGTGGTATATTTTGATGACTAGACAATGTTTGGGTTGGTAAAGAAACATGTGTCAAACCTACACATGATGCTTGACACTTGTAGGAAACACCAAATTTCTCTTAACCTGAAGAAGTGTATATTATGTGTACCTTTTGGTGTTCTGTTGGGGCATCTAGTGTTTCAGCAAGGATTAATGGTAGACCCAACCAAGATAGCAGTTATCATCAACCTAGAAATTCCTACTAATGAGAAACAACTGCACTCCATCCTAGGACACACCGGTTATTACAGAAAGTTCATTAAAGGATATGCTCTGGTCACTGCACCGATGGAGAAGCTACTAAAGAAGGACGTGTCATTTTTCTGGGATGAGGAATGCAAAAATAGCTTTGAGCTGCTAAAGGAAGATGGTAAATGCACCTATCCTGATTTTCCCTGATTGGTCTAATGTATTTCATGTACATGTGGATGCATATGGTATAGCACTTGGGGCTATTCTAGCAGAACCAGGAGGAGACATTGATTGCCCAGTTTCTTTTTCTAGTAGCTCTCCAATGCAAAGCGCAACTACTCTACCACTGAAAGGGAGGGATTGGCTATGGTATATGACTTGCAAAAATACAGGCACTATTTGCTAGGAGGACACTTCAAAATGTTCACTTACCATTCTGCTTTGAAGTACCAGGTCAATAAGCCTGTGTTGGGGGGGAAGATTTGCAGGTGGTTGCTTTTATTTCAGGAACATGAATTCTAAATCATTGGAAATACTGGAAGACTAAATTCTTGACCTGATCATTTAAGAGAAGCTAAGAAAACAACAGCCACAAAAAAAACATAATTTCTCCAGGCACAAACAATGCAACAAGCAGTTGTGGTTGAGCATGCATAATTAGAGAACCTGATAGACAGATTGTGCGGAGAGCTCCCTGAAGTATTCATCCCAACATCCGTCGCACCGCATGTTAAGGTTGAAAGCCTGGTTGCCATGCTCAAGGCCTCCAGATATGAAATGTAGACGGTAAAGGCATAATTTGAACAACAAATTGTTGCATTGCACGCTAAGCTGCAGCCTGAGACTCCCTTGGAGGTGCACGCACAATGGGCTACCCTAGTTAAAAATGCATTCGTAAGCATTTCAACCAATGTCGACAAGGGCTTAGAGCTGCTAGAAACCGCCATGGGATTGTGGACCTCTCTGCAAACAGATCCACTCGTCAAGAAGATTAATCAGGAGCTGCGCACCAAGGAGCAGGTGTTCGATGATCTGCAGGAGGCCTTACCTACATTCATTCCCACCCAATGCATGGCCCACCTTCAGACCAGTCAGGTGCTATAAGATGAAGTTGAGGATATCTGCCGGAAGAATCAAATTTTCACTGACCACATGAAGTCGTGGGCAGACGAGGCAATGGACTTTTTAAGTTTAATCATGCTCAGCACAATTCAAGGGGCTTTGGGGTGGGTCAAGCCCCTCATGAGTTGTAATGGCTCAAATGGGTAGAACTAGGGGCTGCACACCATGGTTTGCGGACCTTAGATGAGTGTAGGCTAAAATTATAAATAGGAGTCTAGATCGAGTCAGATAAGTCAGTTTTTAGAAAGAAGTGAATGATTGATGACAGATCTGGCTATGTTTTGATATTTTGTGTGAATTGTTTGGGTAAAAGGCTCTTGTTGGTTGTGCAAGCGGAGACCTTAGCCCTGCTGTGTGCGGACCTCGCTGGCTGTGTGCACAAGTGAACTAAAGGTTTTGTAAGGAAGATCTGAACTGCTTATGAATAAATAACCGTTGTTGCTGATATCTGAGCCTGAAATGTATCTTTCGTTTACTTTATGATTGTTTTCGCATGTTATTTCTGATTCTAGTGTTATCTGTGGTTAGATCAATTGTGAAACTAATTCTAGCTTCAGATGAATGGTTATTTAATGGATCTAGTGCTATTGGGTTCTAATATTATATGTTAAGAGTTATTACATGGATTGTGGACCTTGTTTTAACCTGCGCATAGGGCATTTGCATAATCAACCTAAATCTGTTTGTTAAGGGTTTTCTAGTTAGGGCTTCTGTTGCGGAGGCCTGTTCATGATTTTTTTAGATCTAAGGGCACCCACATCATTTAAATCTCTCTCAGAGTGTGGAAAACCAGTTCCAACACCCCCCAATACTGCTTCAGGTGAGACTTTGACTTGTGCAAGCAGGTCACTGCTGAAAGGGCCAGTATTTAGAGGGTTTGTTGGTTAACCTCAACTCAGAACCTGGGTCAGGACCCTTCAAGCCAATAGGTACATTGTGGTTCATTTATTTTGTTACTTTATATCTCATCCATAGACAAGAGTTTTCCTGTAAATTGTGTTCCGGTAATTTTTTTATGTTGTGGTTGTCATTGAGTAATAGTTCGTAGTGAAATTATTATTATATTTCGAGACGTAATTTCTAAAGCATCAATGACCAATTATATTTGAAATGTGATTGATATATCATCAACTAAGAAGCATTTTTTTACTATACAAAGCAATGGTACAGATGCAATACTAAGGCATTATAATATATTTTTCTTGAACAATTTTGCATACAATGTGGGAGATTGTGTATTCGATAATATACAAACCTATTGCTTAGTAAAATATTAATTAATCATATGGATCACAAGAGCATAAACAAACAGATATTCAAAAAATTATTTACAATTAAAATATCATCAATAATATAAACATAAACAATCTTATTATATGCATAATAAAAATTGAAAGCTTCTTCTACACAATAAGCATCCTTTTCACTTTTGCATGTCCTAAAAACAAAGCTTTTCTTCAATATTTTTTTTATTGGAAATTGTTCTGTGTAACATATTTGCAATAGTAGGACCCGGTTTTGCATTTGCGAAATTAATATCTAGTGAATATATACAAAATCGATTTTTTTTTTGGCAATTCAGCGGCGTTGAGAACATTATTGATTGAGAAGGTGTTTTCAGTTGTGAAACGGATATGGTTAGCAAAAAAAGCAAAGAATCTATTTGCACTAGTACCTTTAATTTCCTTGGTGTTGTCGATGAGAACTTCGACTGGTCGATTTCATATTAGTGTTATGCTAATATTCTAATGGAAGAGAAAACCAGTAGCAATATTTGGACTACTAGATTAGTGAATGTTGCATCTTTGACAACAATTTTTTATTTTAGGGAAATCGTTCATTTGTGCGTGGAACTTTTTGATTTAGAAACAAGAACAATCATGTTGGGAACAAAGAAACTAACTTTGAATGCAAATACAATTAGATGAATACTCAAGTTAATGGAGGCTAATATTTGCTTATGATTGCCTGAAGCAAATAGTTTCATGATTACAAAAGAAGGTGAGTCTAATGTTATAGATTTTTTTTTTTTTTTTTTTTTTTTGTCGAGCCACCAGCCACCAAGTTCCTTGCAATCTCTCTTTTCTAGAAATATTTTCGTTTAAACAACTCTTTAGAGACTTTTGTTTGATTTGTGCACGTGTCATGGGATGAAAAACTACAACAACGACTCCAAAATGCATTTTCTATATGCTTTATCATACATACAAAAAGTATTGTGTATTCGACTGAGATGATATCATTTCTAATGAATTAACTTTTCAATTAACTAATTTATTCAAGACCAAAAGGTTCTTCATGATGGAATATCTCATAATAGCTTTGATTTCAAGTGATAGATTTTGTGGTTTTCCATGTAATCCTAAATTCAATGTGAATCAAGAACCAATGCACTTATGGTATCCTATATTGTGGAAGAATAACGATTCTTTAAAATTTTGTCTAATTCAAGTCTATGTTTTTGTGCGGAAAATCAACTACATGATAAATGGACAAGAACCTCATCGTATATATGGGAAAGCACAAGTTTTCCTATGGGGAAAATGTTTGCATGAAGAACGAGAAATTAATACACTAATTCAAATATATAGGTTTCAAGGTAAGCCATTCCTATTTCTGAAATTTGTTACAAACATTTATTTTGTTGTTGAATTATGCAACAATTATCTTGACTGGCTAGATATATTTGAAAGAAAAAATAAGAAACAGTGCATTCCTTTGTCAATAGCTATTGGATAAATCACAGTAAAAATTGTTTCTCATGCTACAAAACTTGTATAGACTTTGAACGCTTTTAACTTAAGTAAAGCTGAAGCAATTCAAGATTTTGATGAAGAAGGCCTATTTCACACATACTTGGAAAGAATTAGATACCAAAATTTGCTTGTAGAAATTAGAGAACATAGCAAACAATCTCTACATGCATTGACAAAAAAACAACAAATAAACATAAATTTTGAAGATATCATGGAATTATCAAGTATCAATATTTCAGAAGATCAATTTGTATGTTGCATAAACGATAACAATGGAAATCAAGAGCTAATAATAGATGATGAACGCATCATCCACAAATAAGCATTCTGTACTTTTGTATGGAAATCTATATATTGGATGACTGATATTAATGTGAGTTCATCGTCAAGTGAAAATAGGACAAAAGATAATGCAAATATGAAATTGATTTACGATAAGCTATCGGATAACGTAAAGCACAAAAATACTGATCAAAGTTTTATTTCAATAGAAATGTATGCTATTGAATCAACCAATTTTAGAAGTCCTATGAGAACAATAAATCTTGATGAAATTATAAACGAAGAAGTTGACAATGTTAAGCTACCTGATTGGATTAGCTTTTGTTTTTCTGAAAATCAAGAAACAATAATACAAATTTCCAATGAATATATAATTTTTTATGATGATTTTATCAAATTGTGAAATTAAATGTATGAAAGTAGTAGTAAACAAATGAAAATTTAGAACTGGTAAAGCTTGACAACAATAATGTTTTAGATCAAACAAAATTTCAATTTGATTTGTCTGGAGCTGCAATCACATCACTAATGGAGCCGCATCAAGTTACTGGTAACATGTTTGCAAAGCCTCTTTATGAACGGGAAGCATAAAACTTAAACTTAAAAACAAGAATAAAGGACCTATAATATGTTATAGATATGGGTCCTTTGTTGATGACTTCATTAGCAATACGAACAACAGTTCCCATAGTTACTGTTCATGGCACATCGTATATATTTTCTATATCTATCAATTTTCTTAATGCAGTGAAAAAATATATTATTAGAAATATATGGAAATGATTACAAATCATTGAACATGCATGGAAAGTAGCTTATGATCTAAAGCACATGGGACAAAGAGCTAATTCATTTGTATAGTGCATTGAACGTGATCTCGAAGGAGACATGTATTTCATGAACAATGAATTATTTACTTTCAGTGAGAGACTTGACTTATTTTATTATGCAGAAAAAAGAGAGCATGAACTTCCAAATCAAAATCGAATAAAGAAATTCAAAGCTACATGGTATCAGAGAATTAGAATAATGGAAAAAATTATTTCCGAAAACATAGAGAATCAAAGGGAAAATTCATATGTCCAACCTGTACAAATTGTGAAGAATCTGAATGACCTGCGTATTGCATGTGACTTTGGTTTAATTTCAAGAAAAACGTTAACAATTGAATTGGAAAATGAAACAATAAAAGGTATCAGAATTCGATGATATAATTTATTTTAATACACATGAATGCAGGGAATGCATAATTGGATTTGTTAATGTTAATGAACATAGCTATGTTTTGGATGCAGAATTGAAACACAAAGTCACAAAATTTGAGAAAGGTATATTTATTCAAACTGTCAAATTGAAAATTACAACTGCTCCTATGAAACATTGCATACATGAAAATTTAAAGAAATTGTTTCAAGAAACCAACATCTTTGAAAATAGTTAAAAATTAAGGAATAATGATATATGTTTTTACACAGTGTAAGTTTTCTTAAATCTTGGAATGTTCACTTTTATGTTTACTAGTGATCAAATGTTCATATTTATATATATATTATTATAAATTGACTCAATATCTAGATATTGTTTTTTTCTTTTCATTGCAATTGGATTTTTCATAGAATTGTTTATGCAATTGCATAAAGGTTTTGTTAAAATCTTTACAAATCTAATGCTATTTTCTATATGCAAAATTGCCGAGGTAGTTTACATGTACACATGGTTTTCTTCCTCTTTTTTTCTCCATATCTCTATTTTAGAGTCACATTATCGTTTATTATATGTATTTAATTAATTGTGGAGGAATTGTTGCTATTTTTCTGAAATGCAAGAGCACAAAGTTAAAGAGAAAAGAATTGGAATGGAAACCGCGAATATGTTAGTGAATTGTGATATCAGAAAAAGTATTTCTATCAGCAGAATAACTATTATGAGTAGTCGTATAATATTATTTTTATTCAAATTATATACCTTATTGTTAAAAACTCATTGATTTGTGCAAATTATGACACTATTTATCAATTTTGTGAACAATTCGAACATAATTGTTCTTTTGTTGATTGAAATGAAAATGGATATTCAGTAACTATTTTTGATTGTCAGAAAATTGTTTCGCTTTTTATGTTTATTTTGATCATAGCTATGATAATTACAATTTTAAATTAACTACAATTGTTGCTACATGAATGACATATTTTAGTTTGTTATAATACCAATAACAAAGACCATTTTTTTTTGCTTTGAATATTGTCATCTAGCTTAGAACAATCTTTGGATTTTTTTATATTCTCTTATTTGTAGACTATAGAAAATGAACATTAATAAATTGTTTTAAAAAATAACAATAATTTATATCTAATCCCTCAAATAATTCTATATTCCACATAATGAAATTTTTGCTTCCAACTCCCCCCCCGTGTGGTCCTGTTGTCATTTTTGCAAAGAACTTGCAAGCGTTGAAATTTTGTCATAATTGAACAGATCATATATGAAATGAAATTTAACTACTATAATTGTTAATGATATAAAATTGCATTTTTCTACTATATATTTTAATGATATTCATTAAGTAGGGATCATCATCAATCTTGAAATTTTTCGAGAACTTATGGTAAATACGTTTCATACACTTTAGAAATCGATATCAGGATAATTAAGGACATTCACTCTGTAAAATTAATTTTCTATTTTCCAATTATGGATTAGAAAATTACACATTTGATGGTTGTACTCGTATAATACAATATTAAAGGAATTTATTTCATTAGATAAATAATAAAAAATAATTTTGTAAAGTTTCTTTTGACAAAGTAAAAAGGCACTTCTGATTGTAGAATTATAACTTATCATATTTTCTTATTTGTAAATTTCCTAATGTCCTCAAATACAAATGCAATGAGAATAAGAATTGCAACTAGTAGTCCTAAACAATACTAATTACATTTTTTAAAGGTTACAATGATAACTTTGCGAAAAGAAGCTTGATATCAAAATCGAACTACATTCGAAGAAATAATTATTATTGTAACTGAGGCATGTAAAGCTATTTATGTTTATGTAGATGCATTTATTATTTTCCGCTCATGCCTTTTACTACCACACGACCTTCTTTGCATAAATATTTATGTAGTCGCGAAATACATTCATAAATAATAATAATAATATCAACTAAAATAAAAAAACACAAATGCACATGGGTAGAATTACACTAACTCCCGCATTTTGTACAATCTACTAATAGTAAAATAACCACTAGTTTTGTATACACACAAGCACATCCACACAATTTTTTCCAACATGCCAATACCAAATAGTGTCGCACAATTGACTACTAAAAAATAAAACAACAACCTCACTATTCATATCCATATTTCATTTTCATTACACTCATAGCGTACCACTTTGTCGAGAAATATTCTGGGCCCAATTTATAATTTTTTAACTATAATTTCTACACCTGTTCTCTGTCTATCATTAATTTCTCTCACTAATTACATATAGATACAATCTAGTCATTAGTACACCAACAATAGCAGCAGTAGCTACAACAACAAGGGACACACCAACACCTGCACCAAGAGCACACCCATCCAATCCTCATAGCCTTTTCTCTAATCCAGGAAAACTTAATTGAATGCTAAATACCAACATATTAAAATAAATATATACTTGAATTCACTGAATAGATATTGAAAACAGATATTTTATAATATCGATATATATGACCTTATCGAAATATTTGCAACTAGCTATGATAATGTCATTGCGTGTGGATTTAATGATTGGATATTAATAGTAGTACTTGTTTTTAATTAATTTTTGCATGCGAGGTGCGAATACCAAGTTTCTTTATCGAAAATGTAGAGAATTCTTTCAACAATTTGTATGTTATCTGCTATTGTTATATTAATTTGGATAAAACTCGCTACAATATGCATCACTAAAATTGATAGATGAGATTTGAAACTCTATATGGTTTTGATCTTTATACAATTATTGTTTGCATTCAACTAGTAGTTCCGTAGGTGTTCAGAAAAAACATAAAAAGTGTGTATCGATATCTTTGAAAATAACTGTCATAACATCATTATGTGTGAATTTACTCAATGGATATTAATAGTAGTACTTTATTTTAATTAATTTTCACATGCTAGGTGCGAATAGAAAGTTTCTTTATCAGGAGCGTAGAGAATTATTTCAACAATTTGTACATTATATGTGATTGTTATGATGCATACAAGAAACATTTTTCCATAAAAAAGCATATTAATTTGGCTAAAACCTGCTACAATACACAACACTAAAATTTATAAATGAGATTTGATACTGTATATGGTTTTCATCTTTATGAAATTACTATTTGCTTCCAACTAGCAGTTTCATAGCTATTTGACAAAATACATAGAAAGTGCAGTAATTAATGCAAAGAAACATATTTTCACTTAGGAATAGAAACTGTATTAAATTTAACATGTCCATACTTCGTCAGCCCTTGTGCAAAGTTTTTATTATGCTGAGCAACGTCGTAGTTCAGATGTATGTAAATGCAGAAGTTTATGTTCCTTGTTCAAGACACCATCCTTCCACACATATTTGAAACACCATCCTTTTGTACATATTTGAAACTATTATGTCATCGTTTCAAAGAAACAAGATTGGTTTCTGATGCAATTGTAATAACGATTTTTTAATAACACTGAATCCAATGACTATCGTATGTGGTAGAAGCTACGTGAATGTGTTAGTATTCTCTTGATATTACCGAATGACGTAGCTTCTGTTCAAAAGAAGCATGTTTTAATTTCTTTTATTTTTTCCAAGGAATGACGCTATTGAATACGAAAGCAAACATAAATCCCTAAACAATTAATATTTTGATGATCCCTATGACTATTTGTGTAATTTTAGCTTCTGTGCAAAGGTATTTAATGGACAAATGCATGTGTAGTAGTGCTTTGAATGTTCCCAAAATTTTTTCCAATATTTATCCAAATAAAAAATATATTGACCATTGTGTGAAGGAATAAATATGCCAATATTTAGTGACATTATTTAGTTTCAATAAAACAATCATTTAAGGGATTTTGTTACTAGATTAAATGTAAAATGTTTTGGCATTTTTTCGGCTTATCAATTTTTCCTTGTGTATGTACACGATATTATTGTATCATCATATTGAATACCTATAAAATAATTTAGATGATCACAACGAACTTCTATTTATTTTATTTCGTACATTCTTGCTATAGTATACATATCAAAAACATTAAAGAAATAACTGTTACCAAAGTAAGAAAGCAATTAATTTTCAAATTTCGATATTTATTTCACCATCTACCACTAACATTTTCTTTGAAATTTTCAATTTATATTTATTGAAAGTGTTAAATGTGTCAATAAATCAGATCTGAATTTGGTAATAGCTATGGAAGAATGGAAGTGAGCACTATTGGCATCACACTATTAATCATGATTAATGGATTTAATAAACGAAAAATATTTTTCGGAAGGCAACACATTTGATCGGAAGATTTTCGAAATTCCATCATATTTTTTGCCAAAATTTGACACTAAATAAATTTATGGGAAAATTTTTGTCCTCGGTAGGCAATTAACTTTTTCAATATAAAAATAAAAAAAATTATCAATGATTTATCAGTGGGAGACAATTCATTAACTAAATCAATTTTTTATAGAAATAGTGAAACACGTTCATTTACGATTGTTAACAATTGTCATTGGCAGTGTTATCACTCCCCCCGTTTCACAAGGATGAGAATGGAGATTGAAGGAGGTAACCTCAAATCAATATTTAGGTTTGTTATCTAGCCCTACCAAACCAGAGAGGGCTCTATCAATGTCACTTTTACAGTCAATGAGATGACTGGAGATGTAATGATCTTAGGCTAGGTATAAGCTTAGAGAATTAGGGTTTTGTTTCGAGTTTTGCTGGATAGGAATGACAGTCAAGGAACTAGTTCTAGGTTTTAGGTCTGATTTCAAAGTTTCAGTTGCAGATATGAAGATGAGGCCAGGTAGGTATACTTAATAACATACTTTAATTTTCATTGTATATAGGGTTTGAAAAGAGAGAAAGAGTTAGAATGATCATGTTACATGAATTCATTCATCATAAGAGGAGAAACACATTCATGAAAATATTATAAAACAGAGCATGAAAAGCAAGATTTATGTTCATAAACTCATAAGATCATCATATAGAAGCATAAATGTGATGGAAAGAAAACAAAAACATTAAACTTGATGGTGATTACTGAGAAAAAACAATGGTAATAAGCATACCACTGGAGTCCCAAAACTATAGCTACAACATGTCTTTGATTTCATTGAAAAAGTTTGTACAAAATCTCCACACTGCAAATAACAACTATCCAACCTCTAAAATGATTTGAGTCGGAATACATATAGAAAATAGAGAATATGCCACCTCATTGGGTCGAAACCTGATCCAAAATACATCATAAATGCACCTTATGAGTCATTACCTAGAATTTAGGGAAGTTAGAAACAATCCCCCCAAATTTAGCTAATAACTAAGAGTGTTTGTCTCCTTGAGTAATTACGTGATTCTTCAAAAATGAGGGGAAATAAAAACTCTCTTATCTAAAAAACACCTCATGCGACAACTACAACCTCGATATTTGGACCATTTTGGATTCACACTTGTCCAAAAAATATTCCAAGATAGAAGCGTTGCACCTTTCAGCAGAAGCGTCACACCACTTTGAGGGTGATTTTAGCTGATTTTAAGGAATCCTCCTGTTGATCTGAAGATTGGGCTAGGTAGCCCTGGATGTCCTCTATCCAACCCAATATTGAAACTGAGAAAATAACTCTTGAAAGGCCTTCAAAAATCCATTTTCCCAAGCTTACTCTAGAAGCACTACGCACATACAAAAATAGTGGCAGAAGCATGAAAAAGAGGCTATTTTTTGGGTTTTTCTCAAAAATTGGGGGGTTTCATGAAAAATTGAGACCATACATGGAAATTAATTGGAAATAGGAATCCAACCATATAAAAAAATCCTCATTTGGAGGCTTTTAGGAAAAGCATCACATAGCTACGCGACACTTCTGCACGTCCAAAATTGTCAAAATTGCCAAAAATCTAAAATTTTCCAAAACTTTTATTCAAAAATAGGGCTCAAATATGGATTAATATCTCTCTAACCATAACGTTTTTTGCAAAACAAAGATATTTTTTTGTTCTTTTGTATGTTATAAACAAAATCCTCCTCCAAGTTTCCAAAATACTTTCCCATTTAGTCAGAGTCCAAGTTTGAAGTTGATCATTAAAAATTGCAGAAGCATAGCGTGCTCTTTGAGAAGGAGTTTGGAGGCCTTCTCAGAGGATTTTTGGGCCGAAGTGGTATGGTTGAAAATCATAGGATGCGTGCTACACAATGGATTCATAAATAACTACAAAACCCTTCTCCAAACCCCTGCAAAATTGACTTGAAGACAACCTAGAAAAAAGTGCAGAAAATGACCTAGAGTAATTGTATTTTAGGAATTTATCTAAAATCATAATTCATGTGCATAAACTGAAGGATATTTTTGTTAATCTGTCTATTAGTGACAAAAAAATCTTTCAATTTGTAAAATTCATCTTCATTACTTCATAAAGTAAGTTTTAAGTAGGTTTGTCCCTGTGTGCAATGTAAACACTAGCAAATGATCTTTTGGTGAATTGTGAAGTATTGATCTCCTGCATATGAGTTGGCTCATATCTAGAATGACGACCTCCCTTGTTAGACTTTCTCTTCTCACCTTCCATGATGTTTTTCATCAAAATAAAAACCTATCTTGATGTGAAGGAAAGGGAAGGTGAACATTAGGAAAGTAGACGATAATGATGTAGTGGGTTTAGAGACAGAGATGAGATGGAGTGGAGTTAGGGAAAAATCCCTAAAAATTTGGGGAGATAGAATGGTGAGTTAGAAAAAAATTCAGGTGATATTTTTGTAAATGGGTAAGGGAAAGAGGGAAAAATGGCCTAAACAAAGAGTTAACCTAGTTTTCTCTGCAAAAGTGTAGTGAGAACTAGGGTTTGAGTGAAATTGGGGGTTATGAGATGTATGAGTTATATGAAATGATTTGGTAAGGTATATAAGTTATGTGTGAAGGTTATTAAGTGATAAAACTAGGGGTTTTATTGCTAAAGAAATTCATGTTAATAAATTTACTAAGTAAAGAATAATAAATATTTACTGAGAGAAAAATAAACATAAAGAACCCAACAACAAATCATAAACATAAACACAATGTTTAACCGGGAAAACCCCAAGACCAGGGAAAAACCCAACCAATGAAATTTCATTAAACATTGGCCAATCCGGCCAAGTGAGCCTTCACCGCTCAGCTCCAGGCCTACATTACAATGAATTATTCCCAGCCTTTTATAGGCTCCATTACATGCAATACCATGGGTCAAAACCATGGGTGCACAAAACCATGTGCCCCAAAACCACTACTATTTACCCTAGTCAATTTTGACTCTATCCCGAGTCAATTTTACCTAACAATTCCCCCCTTAAACTTGACTTGGGGATTATTGACTAAATCTAGCCAAACCTGCTAGATGAGACAACCCCGCTCACTCTAGCTCTTCCCCCCTCAAATTTTTACCCAGGGTAATTGTTAACTTGACATCCCCCCTATCACCTAGGTCTAACCCAGACTTTACCAGTGATTACCCAGGGGTACGCATGCCATACTAGGTCTTACAGTAGTATGCCCATTTACATGTAAAAAAAAAAATTTAACTCCATTATAATATATATATATAATTTTTTTTTTTGTTTCATTATTGCTATGTTTGTACATATGACATCAATGTCCATATAAAAAGAACCCATCTACCGGATTACATGGGTCACCAGCCTCTGTAACCGCCAGTCCTCTAGGAGTTCTCTTCATATACATGGTTCATCAATTAATTAATCCATGTGCAAACATCCTCTCATCTTTGAATTTCTTGAACCAACTTCTTATCACTGCTAGTCGCCAGATCTGGGCTGTGGCAGCACCATTGTTCTCTTTATCCATTAAGAAACCCTCCATGGAATTCCCCATGGAATCAATCAATTGGATATTTCCTATTTCCTAGAAACACCATGCTCCGTATGGCTAGATCTGCAAAAGGATGCATTGATTTCTCCATTCACAGGCCAATAAAACCCTTGGCTACAAAAGCGTCCCTCTGAGGCCAAATATGGCTCTGATACCAGTTGTTAGAAATTTACCGGAGAAATAATAAATTTACTGAGAGGAATAATAATCATGAAAAACAAGGTTTAACCGCAAAACCCCAAGGCCATGGAAAAACCCAACCAAATGAAATTTCAGTAAACATTGGCCAAAACCCCGGCCAATCCGGCCAAGTGAGCCTCTCACCGCTCACCTGTGCCCGCATTACAATGAAGTCTTTCCAGCCTTTTATAGGCTCCATTACATGCAATACCATGGGCCAAAACCATGGGTGCAACAAACCATGTGCTCCAAAACCACTCACCGTTTACTCCAGTCAACTTTGACTCTATCCCGAGTCAAGTTTACCTAACAATTCCGTAAGGATTATGGACACCACATATCTCCACAATGGTATGATATTGTCCACTTTGGGCCTAAGCCCTCATGGCTTTGCTTATGGGCTTTACCCCAAAAGGCCTCATACCAATGGAGATATTTGTCCATCCTTATATACCCATGATACTCCCCACTTCTAGTCAATGTGGGACTTTGGTCGTATACCCAACAATCCTCCCCTCTAACAAAGGACCATCGAGCCTCCCCTCAAACGATTATCCATCCGTCCACTCTCTACCAACCAGGATTCTCCGCTCCAATGCGTTGGAAGCACACGCCTTACATGGAGCACCACCTGCCTCGAGAGCTTGCTCTATCCCAGGTCAACTCCTCTTCACCGTGTTGGGACCAGGACACGTCCATGAAGAATCCGGAGCATACCGCCTGTCTAACCGAGCTCATCCATGGATCCCATCGTGATATTACTGGGGCCCACCACCTTCGTTCGGCATTCGAGGATTCATCTACTTCGCTAACTTCGGGGCATGGCTCTAATACCACTTGTAAGGATTCTGGACACCACATATCTCCACAATGGTATGATATTGTCCACTTTGGGCCTAAGCCCTCATGGCTTTGCTTATGGGCTTTACCCCAAAAGGCCTCATACCAATGGAGATATTTGTCCATCCTTATATACCCATGATCCTCCCCACTTCTAGTCAATGTGGGACTTTGGTCGTATACTCAACATTATTGCTAAAGAAATTCAAACATGAAAGAAATCCAAAAACGTAGTTGAAAACCCTAGAAGAGGGATTACACCAATGGAGATAGAAATTAATGCATGAGGGGCTGAGGAATGCTTAATTATTGTCTTGGAAGCATTTGAAACTTTTGAAATGATTAATTGACCCTTCTCATTACTCCTTTGGCTTTATTTTCTAATTTTCTAACTCCCATTATGGTGAAAATGGCGATGACATGACTCCCATGTAGTTTTTGATTACATGAACAAATGATGACACCTCAAATGTAATCCTAGGCCATGGCCTATATTATGGTATATTAATTAATTCATGACCATAGACGCTTAAATTAAGACTTGATCGAGATGAGTGATGATGACCATGAGTGAATGGAGGGAGCATCGTTGACCTAGAAAAAAACCAATGATCAAATTTTATCTGAAAACTTAGTTGAAACTATAATTTTTGACCTAGGACCCTATCAACTAATCTTGAAAGAGTACATTTGATCACTGGTGATTGATAGACACTAACAGGTAGTTTCAAAGCTACTTGTCATAATTGTCATGAGATTTTTCTATTATTACTGCATATATTCATCTAGATGTTTCAAAAACTTGTACGACTGTAAAAATAATTAACAAATTTTGGGAAATTTAAGATAGAAAATGCATCAGAAAACCTTTCAAAACGTAGTACAGGTACACAATGGTCTTATATTGTATTGCAATTTATGTTTGTATGACATGCATTTCAATGATATTAAATCAACAACAAAATATGTGGTCAGTGGAGAAGATGGATTTGCAATATCGATACTTATTCATATTACTTCCTGTAAACGTTGGCTTTGATATTTTTAATTGTTATTTATTAAGAATGTCGTATCTGGTATTTTTCACACAAAAAATAGTGTTATGAAACCAGCTCACAAAATAGAAGAAAAGAGAGATCAATGACTTATAAATCAACCACTTCGAGGGGGAAACCTCCTTTACATTACATAAAATAAACAATTGTTGGATAATTCAATTGAAAAAACCTCCATTCTATACATAGGATTCCATGGGGTCACAATATAATCCTAGCTGACCTAACAATAATAATGTAAGGGCACAACAATAACAACAGTGGGCCATTATGGGGCACAATAATAACAATATGGGGACTACACGGGTACAAAAATAACAATGAGGGGCTACACTAACAACAATAAGGGACTACACTAGTAATATAGGGCCCTAACATGCCCCTCTCCTTCAAAAAAGTGTTTTCCTCAACACTTGAGTAGTTTTGGATGCTTATGTATAAAATTATCATCCTCCCATGTGGAATATTCAGTGGGAAAGTTCTTCCACTTGATGAGATACTCTGAAATTGATCGATTTCATAGTTGTCGAGTTCTTGTTTCCATGATTGTTTCAAGTTCCAATATGATTTTTCCTTCCTCATCAAGTTATGGCAATATTGTTTGAATCAAAAGTTTGTCACCTATAACCTTCTTTAAGCATGAAACATGGAAAACTAGGTGCACTCGAGAAGATGCATGAAGCTCATTAGGGGAATTTTGAGGCCTAAAATGGGCCTCCTAAGGATATTATAAAATAATAGTGGAAATAATAAAATAATATTAGATTACATCATCAAATTTTAGAAGAAAAAAGAAAAACTACTTTTGAAACTCGTATTTTCAACTTATCTCGCTATGGGTTTACTCAAATTTCAAGTGAAAACACTCACTGGATGTAGAATTTGATTCCTTGTCTAAGGATTACCCATGTTTCATACTTTCGATGGACCCTACTACATGAAAAATGAGAATTGCATGAAAAACATGATTGCAATTACGTTTTTTCATGTATTTCTCATTTTTCGTGCAGCAGGGTCGATCAAAAGTATGCCACATGGGTACTCCTTGGATGAGGAATTAATTTTTTCATCCAACGAGTACTACCGCTCAACATTTGAGTAAAAACTTAGATAGATAAGTTAAAAATAGAAGCTGAAAAAGTAGTTTTATTATTTTATTATTTTATAATATTTTTACTTTTTACTCCAAAAATGGTGAATCATCTCCATGGTTGACATCACCATATTGAATCCTATTTGTTCTTATAAAGTTTATTTTGGTTGTACATTTAACTTAGGAGGCCCATTTTAGACCTCAAAATTCCCCTAATGCCAATTTGTATGCGATAGTACCAATATTTTGCAACACCTTGTAAGGACCATAGTACTTTGGAGATAATTTATTATCCTTCTTATCTTGCTTGAGGGACATTTTTTTGTATGGTTGTAGCTGTAAAAATACCGAGTCACCTACATCAAAACTTCTCTCTCTGCAATGTTGATATGCCTATTGTTTCATTCGATTCTGTGCCAAATTTAGGTTATCCTTTAAGAGTTGGAGAACTTGTTTTTGATGCTCAATGTGATCTTCCACTGCTTGAACCTTAGAATTTTCTCTTAAAGATGATGTGATGAGCAACGGATGATATCCATAAAGTGGCATAAATGGAGTCATTTTTTCTGCAACGTGGAAGGAAGTGTTATACCACCATTCAACCAGAGGTAATCAATTGACCCATTGTGTTTATTTATCAGATACAAACCAACGAAGATATCCTTCCAATAATTTTTTCAATATCTCAGTTTTCCCATCGGATTGTGGATGATAACATGATCTATGAGCTAGTTGAGTACCCAAACAAGAAAATAATTCCGTCCAAAATTTCCAGTGAAAATGGGATCTCTATCGCTTACAATAATCTTTGGGTTTCCATGTATCTTTTGAATTGTTTCCATAACTAAAATAGGAATTGTACTCGCTTTAAATGGATGAGATAATGCACAAAATTGTGCATACTTGGTAAGTCTATCAACTACCACCATGATGACACTCTTTCCTTCAAACTTGGGTAAACTTATGATAAAATCCATTGAATCCTCCTCGCAACTTTGACTTGGAACTGATAAAGGCTGTAGCAGACCATGGGTCTTAACTGTCTCAAATTTATTTTTCTAGAAAACCAAACATTCTGCCACAAAATTTTGAATATCATATTTAAGGCCATCCCAAAAAAATTATTTCTTCACACTGTGGTAATTTTAAAAAAATCTTGAGTGTCCTCCTAAGGGAGAGGTGTGCAATTCCAAAAGAATATTTTGTTTTAGTTGGGAATACTTACAAAGAGATAAGCGATCTTTATACCATAAGGAATCATTTCCAACTAAATGTATTATATGTATTGGGATCTTGCTGCAACTTTTGAATGAGTGTCCATACTTCTTCGTCACTCTTCCATTCCTCCCTTGCTTTGGTTATCCAATATGGTTGGATAATAGAAATGACAGACAACAATGCTTCCACATCCTCATAGTTTCTTGAGAGTGCATCTGCAACAACATTTAGCTTCCATTTTTTGTAGACGATTTCAAATTCATAACCCAATATCTTTGTGACCCATTTTTTCTACTCTTTTGAAGATAGTCTTTGTTCCAAAAAGTATTTAAGACTATCATTATAAGTTTTTACCTTGAAGTGTCTTCCCATTAGGTAAGGTCTCCATTTATTTAGTGCATGTAGTATTGCCAACATTTCCTTCTCATAAATAGATTTCTATAAATACTTTCCTTTGATTGGATGGCTTTCAAAAGAAATGGGTCTTCCTTCTTGCATTAAAACAACACCAATTCCATTTGCTGAGGCATCACATTCTGCAATAAAGGATTTTGTGAAGTCTGGCGTAGCTAAGACTGGGGATTAGAACATTGCCTCTTTAAGATGCTAAAAGGCCTTAGTTGCTTCAAGAGTCCATGAAAATGCATCATTCTTCAATAATGTTGTTAGAGGTGCTGCTATTATCCCATAATTCTTAACAAAATTGCAATAATACCCTGTTAACCCGAGAAATCCTCGCAATTTCTTTATGGTTGTGGGGACTTTCCATTCCTTAATGGATTTAATTTTGTTAGGGTCTACCTTAACACCCTCCCAAGATATAATATGACCCAAATATTTCACCTCTTGTACTCCAAAGAAGCATTTGGAGGTTTTTGCATATAATTGTTTCTCCTCCAATAGTTTGAGCACTCTGTCAACATGTTGAACATGATCCTTCCAAGACCTGCTGTAGATTAGTATATCATCAAAAAATACTGACACAAATTTTCTAAGGAAGGGTTTGAAAATGGAATTCATCAACCATTGAAATGTAGAAGGTGCATTGGTAAGGCCAAAAGGCATGACCAAATATTCATAATGACCCTCATGCGTTTGAAATTCTGTTTTCAGAATGTCTTCAGTCTTCATTATAATTTGTTGATATCCTGAACGGAGATCCAACTTGGTGAAATTAATTTCTCCATGTAATTCATCCATTAATTCATCAATCACAGGAATGGGAAATTTATCTTTAATAGTGAGCTTATTGATCTCCCTATAATCTTGGCACATCACCATTATCCATCCTTCTTGTGCACCAATACTACTGGAGTAGAGAAAGAACTTTTACTAGGTTGAATTATACCAGCCTCTTGCATTTCTGCAATCATATGTTCAATTTTTCTCTTTTGGACATAAGGATATATGTAAGGCCTGATTTTTGGAGGAACATTTCCTCCAATCAAATGTATAGCATGATTATGATAAAAAATAGGTGGGAGTCATTTGGGAGTTTCAAACACCTTGGAATGATTGTCCAAGACTTTTTGGAGATCTGGAGAAATAGATCATTTTGATGTTGGAACTTCTAGTGAGCATAATTGCGCACTTATGCCTCGTTGTTATTTCTTCAGAAACTTTTTCATGACATTAGAGCTTATTATCTTTCCTAGATTCCCTGTGATACCCTGTAATTCAATTTCCTTTCCTTCCGAAAAAAATTCAAGAAAAGTTATTGAAAATTAAAAGCCACTGTCCCCAAATATTGTAACCATTTTACTCCTAGTACAACATCAACACCACCCATTGGAATGGAAAGAATTGGATCATTCAATACATAATCCCCCATGGTTAGCTTGATATTATGGCACTTTACAGAGAAATTTATATTTCCTCCATTTTCCACCATTGCATGACACTTTGGCACTGGGTATAGGAAGAAATTCAATTCCTTGGCTACTTTACAATGAATAAAATTATGGGTACTACCCGAATCAATGAGCACTATTAAATTTTTCTTCTTGATACGTCCTTATATCTTGAGAGTTTAAGGAGTGGTAATTCCTGCCAATGCATTACAGGATATGGTTGGATTCATTTCTTATTCCTCTAGGGTTGGTTCCTGCTGAATATCCTCTTCTTTTGAAGTTTCTTGTTCCTTTTCTTCCTCCTCTTCACAATCTATGTAAAATAATTTCTTCTCAACACACTTATGACCTTTATTTTATTTGATATCATAACTATAGCAAAGCCCTTTTACTCTTTTTTCTTCCAATTGCTGTGGTGTCAACCTTATAGGTTGTGGAAGTCTAGGAGTAGCGACACTTCCATATTTATAGTTGTGATTCATAGGCTTCCTTGTCACCATAATTTTTCTTTCAATTTTTCTTGCCAACCTGAATGCCTTCTCCAATGTATCAGGTTCCGAGAGGCAAAACTCATGTTGGATGTTATCCTTTAGAGTCCCTATGAAGACATCAATTCTATGTTCCTCTAGAATATTATTTACCCTTATATTCAATTTTTTGAAATCCTCAATGTGCTCCATCATTAAACCCTTTTGTTTGAGATTTATCAACTGGCTAAAGAAGGTGTTTATCTTTGTATCCTCATAATGTGCTATTATTTCCTCCGTAAAAATTGACCAAGTGACTAGTGGTTTATGAGAAAAAAGCCATCGATACCATACAAACTGATTTTGTTCTAAATATAAAGTTGCAATGCATACCTTTTGTGTGTTTTGTGTATTATGGAACTTAAAGTATTGCTCCATTTGTAGTATCCAAGTTATCGGATCCTTGCCATCAAAATTCCTCATATCTATGTTTGGAATATGGTGGGTCTTAAATCAAACATTAGAGTCTATGAAATCATGATTAACATTTTTTTTTTCTCATCATGAGTTTTCTCTACTACCTTTTTGCCATTAGGAAGATTTTCTTGTAGTAACTTTGCCAAACCTTCCTTCAAACCTTCCATGTCTTTATTCAAATCTTCCATGGGATCCTTTCCCTCAAAATTCCTCATATCTATATTTGGAATATGGTGGGTCTTAAATCCAACATTAGGGTCTATGAAATCATGATTAACATTTCTTTTTTTCTCATCATGAGTTTCCCCTACTACCTTTTCACCATTAGGAAGCTTTTCTTGTAGCAAATTTTCCAAACCTTCCTTCAAACTTTCCATGTATTTCTTCAAATCTTCCATGTTGCCTTCTATACCATCCATATTAGCTTCCGCACCATCCATCTTATCTTCCATGCCATTCTTCAAATCATCCATCTTAGCTTCCATTCCATTCTTCAAAACATCCATCTTAGCTTTCACGCCTTTCTTCAAAACTTCCATTTCATTTTTTGTTACTCTTTGCGAGAGTGAAATTTGTTGCACTTGGTCTTGTAATTTTGATATATAATGTTGCACTTCTTCCTCTTCATGAGTCATAGTAGAGCCTTTTGAGGGCTTAATGGGTGTTGATTTATTTTTAGGGGAAATTTTAAAACCCAATACTGATATCTATGATTCAATATGCCCTTGGAATCACTTCAAACTGTTTTTCAAACAAGAGTAATCAATTTTAAAAAAAAAATACACACCTTTTTCTTAGTATTGAGGAGATCAATATTAAAATTGATGTATCTCTATAATTTCATATTCCAAAGATTTTATCTTCGGTCCTTTAATATCCCTCCGAATCTTCTTTCCAATGCCATAGGTATGACCTGATTTGGATTCTTCAAGGCAAAGTTATGCCCAATCTCCCACAATGACCTAATTATGAACTATTTGAGTAGAGCTAACTTGTATGGCGTTCCACGTGTCACTTTTTCCTCCTTCGGCTCTAAAATTGATATACAAAAAACTAAGGTATGTGTACTTTCGGCCACTTTTACAGAATTCCAATTTGATGCTTAGAGAGAAAGTTATGACGTTTTTTCCAAGGTCACCTCTTTGAGATGAAATTCGGGAGCCTACAAAAACCCTAAATTCCATAGATCGTATCTCCAAACATATTGTGAACCAAGATCTGAATTTTTTACAAGAATTTCCTCAGGATTTCTTCACAAATGGTTTTTTTAGCTTCTAAAACTTCGTAGAAAAAATGTTATAGCACAAATTCCATGATGACCTATTTTAAGTAGCGAAACCATAGAATCCAAAGCTCTGATACCAAATGTTATGAAATCAACTCACAAAATAGAAGAAAAGAGAGATCAACAACTTAGAAATTAGCCACTTCGAGGGGGAAACCTCCTTTACATTACATAAATGAACAATTCTTGGATGATTCAAATGAAAAAACCTCCTTTCTATATATAGGAGTCCATGGTGTCATAATATAATCCTAGTTGACCTAACAATAATAATATAAGGGCACAACAACAACAATAATGGGATATTATGGGCACAATAATAACAATATGGGGACTACATGGGTATAAAAATAACAATAAGGGGGCTACACTAACAACAATAAGGGACTGCATTAGTAATATAGGGCCCTAAAAAATAACAACAATTGGAACTTTCCATTGCAACAAAAAATTTCAAATTTACGTGACATTGGAGATGAATATAAGTAGCAGTTAAACAAAGCAAGCTATATAAAATTATACAATCAACGAAGCGATATTTGAATATGCCAATTGAAAAGAAAGAAACATAGACATTTTCTCTGGTGAATACTTTCATGGTCTCACTTCTCAGTAGATTTAGTAGTATTCAACAATTCATTTTCTCAATTGCTCAGGTTCTTTCAAAATTCTCTCTACAATGTATTTCTTTTTGTGCAAAATTCTTTAGGGATTTGTGTTTTCTCATTACGCATGTTATGAACATAAGAAATCTATACCAATTTTCTATAAATTGTTTAGGGGTTTGTATTTTATCATTGCATATTATAAATTCACTATTGCTTTCTCTTTTTCCTCTGGTATGTGCATTTGATTTTCCCTAATAACTTAAATTGCATGTGAAGAAAGAACCAGTGTAATTTTTTCATTCCATAATTTGCAAGAAAATATTTTTACACAATACATAGTTTATTAAATTTGCAGGAAATAAAGTATCAAATATCAACAATGAACGCCCAAAGAACAGATGAAGCAAAACATAAACAAAAATTGATAAATCATGCACAAAAATATTCGCCTTCCACACCTGTTACTATTCCAATATCATCGATGACTCAAGAAAAAAGAAAAAATCCTGGTTCTAAAAAACTAGTTTTTGGCCAATCAACAATTTGTTGACATGAGCAAGATAATCTTCGAAAATTATTCCCATACCAAACATATATAGTTCAAATACCCAATTCCAAAGCTTTCGTTAACAAAGAAAACATTGAATAGGTTATAGACATAGAAAGTGATCACAGTGAACAACCTAACTAGGTTGCTATTCATTTAGCAAAAACTGGAAAATAATGGATCAAATTTCAGAAGAGGACACTATTTTCAATGAACATATTTTCACATTGAAAAATTAAAAGTATGAAATTACCAAAAAAAAATTGAGAGTTGAAAATGTAAAGCTTGAAAATGAAAATATTATTGATCAATAACATGTCGATATTGATCCATTTGGTGTTGATACAATGGGGATCATGGTATTGCAACAATCTTCCAATGATGCAATTACTCAAAGTGTTACCAATGTTCTTGTAGAAAATCATATTGTGAAAAGGAAATTAAAAGAACTACAAGACATTACAAATCCAACTCTTCTATTAATGACTCCACTGACAATATGGTCATCTTTATCGTAAACTCTTGTTGTTGCAACATTGCAAAAATTCAACAAGGTTGTGAATCTACTTAATGCAGTGAAGAAAAATATCCTTGAGAACAAAGTGAAATATTAATAATTATTGAAGATTCTTGAAAATAAATTCTTGATTTAATGCATTTGCAAGAGAAAATAACAAAATTTATGGACTTGGTTCATAGTAATCTTATATAAGACAAGAAATTTGTTGACAATGAATTAAATACTTTTAAGTGTAGGATAGCAATTATCTCTGATTTCAAAAAGAAAGAAAAAAGAACAATTAACTAATGTTGAATGAGTGAAGCAATTGGAATCTGGATGGGCGGAAAGGATCACTACACTTAAGCATATCAATTCTTACTGCAGTGAACTATCCAAAAGGAGATATGATACATAATTTAGGGAAATGGACATTATAAAAGGCTTAGGCGATCCGTGCATGCTATAGGATTCTAAGTTAATTTCGAAGGACATGTTACAAATTCATTTGTAGGAGAAAAAATGGAAAATGGTAGAAGAGTTTGATAGAATCATCGATTTTACTGCAAAAAATATTCAAACATGGCTAATTAATTTTTCCAAAGTCAATAAGAATAATTATAGGTTGGTTGTCAACGTCTAGGAAGAAACTAGAGAATTTGGAAAAGAGATCTTTGATAAAAACGTGAAAATGGAAGTCATAGTTGCCCTCGACGAGGAATACATTAAATGAACGGTCAACATGTTTCTTTAATGATTCAAAGACTCATAATACATCTTACATATTTTTACTTTCTAGCTGCATATATCTTTCAAGGGAAAAAACACCAATTTCCGTTACAACAAATCCACTTGCTTAACAATTTTCTTCGGAAAATTGTGATTCTACTTAGCAATTTTGTCCTTGCAGGCCATGTTTTGATAATGCTCTTGTATAAATATGAGTTATGATGATCCAGGTGGATATTGGTGGCGACCTACCTATTCCACTTGGACCCCCACCATTGTTTCTTTCAATTTTCCAGTTTCCTTAATTATAGCACAATTTACTATTTTTGGCAGTTTTTCGATACTGAAATTCTGAAGCCATTTTGAGGCTCTAAACGTAGTTTTTTTGGAAAACAGGAAAATGTAGGACCTTGATTGAAATTTGTAGTCAAAATTTGTATTCCTCAGTTAGATATCTCTAACGAGGTATCGTGCGCATCAAATGAATATTGTATGCCAAAGTTACGACCTCGAGAAGTTGATGTATCAATTTACCCCAACGAGGCACATAGTTTTGGCGCTTCATCTTCTAGGTTTAGGTTTTTTTTATGTTTAAGGTTTTCCATTGTTTATCAATAATGAATAGTCCTTTGAGCCTCATTATAACACAGTTCAAAGGCATGTATCCACCACATATCTTCTCAAAGATAAGCTACCATCACCTTAGCTAGTATATTTCCATTCTATATGTAAGCATATTTCAGTTATTTGATATTAATGAAATAAAGTGTTATTTTTGTTGAATCTATGTATTTATAGTTATATATGTATTATGTTGTGTTTCTATTTAAGTTCAGATCAGTGGTATTAGAGCGGTCTTCTCTTTCTATGTTTTTATTTACATGTCCCCAACAAGGTCAGGGCATAAGGAGTCAGGGCTCGAACTGGATGAACATTTGCAAGACCAACCTTGTAAACCCCGACAGCCTCCCTTGGAGGAAGAAAATAAATATGAGGAAGTAGAATATCCTTTCAAAATATTTCTCGAAGAATCTATCGATGACATAGGAACGTGATGATGGAAAAATTTTCCCATATCCTTCGGCGACTACCTAGAGGTGACACATCTTCTTCTAGCACCCACTCTAGAAGTGGCACTCTCTTTAACGTACAAGTTAACTTTGAAATCCCCATATCTGAAGGGCAGATATATGTGAATGTTGTAGGTAAATGGTTATATATTCTAGAAGGATATTTTTCGGTTCATGATTTTTCCATCCAGGGAAAGATTACTTTTTCACTCCTCAAAGCTATACCCCACATCAAGGAATGGTGGGAAACCTACTATGAGAAGAGGGATGACAGTGAAACCTCACTATTTTTAGCTAAAACCACTTGGAATTATTTCTTGGATGCCATCAAGAAACAATATTACCCTATCGGGAGCTATAACGATAAAAACATAAAGTGGACCACACTACGGCAAGGAAGGGACCAAGACGTGCCAAAGTTCACAAATATTTATCATACCCAATGCACGAAGTTGGGTATCAAGGATTATGAGTGACATTTGGTAGTCAAGTACCATGGCTTCCTACACAAGCTCATCTAGGATGAGATGGAGTTCCTAAACATATCCTCATTCGACACTTCCTATCAATACGTTGTCAAGGTCGAGCAAAAATTTAAATAGAAGAAGAGAGACTTTGGATATGAGAATCTGAAGCAAGGGAATGGCACCCCCAAACAAAAAAAAAAGGACAAAGCCAAGGCGGGGCGACCCAGGTCAATCCTTAGAAGCCAAAAGTGAATAAAAACACCATGAATACAAAGGACACTGGAAAAGGGTGTGAGTTCCATAAGAGCCCCACTCACAACACAAGTGAGTATTAGGCCAAGAAATCAATGGTAGCCGAGCTGAAGGATTACGAATTAGAAGCATGCTTAGACTCTAAGTCAAAACCCAACATTGAGGGGAATGACAAATTGAAGTAGATTATTAACGCGGAGCCCAGTGCCATCGTTTTCAACAGCAATATCTAGAAGGATGAGCCCGAAGATCCAGAGGAGGGGGAGCACCTCTTCCACTCACAAATTGTAATGTCCCCTAATAATTATAAAATAATAAATAATATATAAATAATATAATATAATTAAATAAATAAGTAAATAAATAATAAGTCGAGAATAATAAAAATAATAAATAAAATAGTAAACAATAATTGGAGTTCTAAATAAAATAGTAAATAATAAACTAGAGTCCTAAATAGTAAACAAATAAGTAAATTTAATAGTTATTTAAGAAAGAGTTAATTAACAAAAGTAAAAAGGTATAAATCAACAAAGAGTTAAACTAAGAAACTGTAAAATTTAGTAAAGTTAACAAAAAGTAAATAAAACTAAGAGAAACACTAAATTAAGTAAAGTTAACAAAAAGTAAGTTAAACTAAGAGAACACTAAATTAAGCAAAACTTAAGTTGCATGTTGACACAGTGAATGTGTGCATGTGGTTCCCATTTCATTTTTTGGTATATTTAATAGACACTGAGGAAGATTCATGGATCATTCTTTCATCCATTATCTGGAGAGAAAAGTATGGTGAGGCAAAGGATACCCCGGTAGTAGTACGTTGATTGAGGGTTTAGGGGTGGCCAGCTTTGGAAAGATCACATATAGTTGAGCCTACAGTTGGGTGGAGAGTTCTCCCCAAAAATTTGTTGCAGTTGGAAGGATTCATATAATGTTCAACTTTAGAGTCTCAAGTAAGGAATATTGTCGTTACAGGTAAGTCATCTTTTCTCGTGTTTCTGAAATTTCTATGCTAATTAGTTGAGTTGTTTTTGTGTTGATTATTAATTTCATATTTTATATAATTAGTTGCATGTTAAATTTTAGGGATGTTACACAAATTTGGGTGAAGGGTTCTTCGTTGCAGTTCATTGTCGACAGTGGGAGCCAAACTTGCCTCATTTTAGCAGAGGTCATGAAGTGACTGGGCCTATGGACCAAAACACACCCACAACCGTACACCATCAAGTGGCTTCACCAAGGATGAGATCTTCACGTCAGCCAATAGTGTCACCTTCCCTAGAACATCAAGCCGTTCATAGATTAGGTACTGTGTGATGTTGCTCCTCTTGAATTTTTTTATGTATTATTAGGCCAACACAAATCCCATGAATAGAAACTAACTCATCAGTGGGTGAATAGATAACCCAAGAAACGAAAGATATGTTCCATGTGCTGTGACAGGAGCCATCAGCAAAGCCAATGTAAGTCTGAAGGAATGTCAACATCTGCAGTATCAAGAGTAATCAAGATAAGTAACACAAGTAGAGAAAACTCGTCAAGAAAAATAACTAATCTAAGGCACACTGTTCTAAAATGTAACTAATGTACAAAGAAGATCTTCACATGAAAAATAATGCATAATATCTCTTGAGATAAAGGCCATTTATGGGCTTATCTAAAGAGACGGTGTTATAATCAACTAAATCATAGGCCCCTTTTGCAAGCACACACTTAAAAATATAAGGACTATGCCATTATGGTTCGAATTTACTAGCACCTAGTTTGTTGTGAGTTTGATCGTATACTAAAACTAGGTCACCTTCCGAATAGATACAAGGGTTAGTACTTTGATCATATTGAGAATTTACATGTCTTTTATGATCTTCTACAACTAATGCAACAATGCGGCGAGTCTCATCTAACTGTGCTAAGTATAAGAAGCATTTTTCCTTTTCAGAGGTAGCTGGTAATAACTCGATGGCTAATTTGAGTGACGAGATTTCATATTCAATGGGTAAAACAACTTCTAAACCATAAATGAGTTGAAAATGAGTAAACCTTGTGGATGTTTTTGCAGAGGTAGGGTATTCCCACAATGCAAAAAAGGCATGGTATGACAATTCATTTTACGACTTCTACAATCCGTTTAATCATGTTGGTTAAAACCTTGTTAAAAACCTCAACTTGGCCATTGGCCTATGGGTAATATGGTGTAGAATTATCATGGCGTAGGCCAAGTTGATCGGAAAGTTCGGTCATCATAATGTTTCGAAAGTGGCTACCATGGTCTGTAATGATAGCTTGAGGGACACCAAACCTAGAAATCACGTGATTGAATATGAAAATAGCTATAGTTTTTCCATCAACCGTGAATTTAGGCATCTCCTCGGCCCATTTGGTAAAGTAATCTACAACAATAATAATATACCCATGACCCCCAGCTGAGTGAGGGTTATATGTAACGAAATCAATGCCCCATTTTGTGAATGGGCCGACAACGATGATTGGGTGAAGAGGAGCTGGAGGTGCATGCATCTTCCAATAAAAAATATGGCAATTGTGGCATTTTATAACCACAAGGGTACAATCTTTGAATAATGATGGCTAGAAATAGCTAATGAGCGATATATTTTGGTTTGTGGTAAACCCATACATATGACCACCACACGCTCTAGAATGGTAGTCGTTTAAAACCATGTTGGCTTGTTCATGGGTTATACAATGTCGAAAAACATAATCAACACCACGACGATAAAGAGTGTCACCAACAATATTGTATTGTTGGCGTTGGTATCATATTCTACGTCGATAAGATCGTGAAAGGTTTGGGTTTGAATATATAATTATATCTCCATACCAAGGATCTATTGTACTGATTAGAAATAGAGATTCATCGGGAAGATGGTCCTCTGCCACTATTTCTAATTCAGTATAGGGAAAATCACACATGAGTTCAACAAAAACCAGTGATTTCTTAGACTTGGATTTTTTGAACTCCAAATCAAACTCTTGTAGGATAACTATCCATTTAATGTATTTTCCCCCTAGAAATTGTTTCGTCAAAATGTACATCATAGGGTTGCAATTAGATATCACTGTGGTTTTACGTAACAATATGTAATGATGAAATAATTGGACAACTTGAACGACTACTAAGTCCAACTTCTCCACATGCGAATACTTGATCTCGATTAGGGTGAGATTCCGACTTAGGTAGTAAATCACATATTCATTGTTGGAGTCATATTGTTGAACTAAAACCATTCCAATTGTGGAATCAGACACAACTAAATACAAAAATTAATATCGATGATAATCAAGGGGATGAAACAACAATGCATGGGTCAACGTGTCTTTGAGTGCATCAAAAGCTTTATCAGCAAGCTCCTCCCAAATGAATGAAACATCATTTTTTAACAAATGAGTGAAACCTTTAGTTAAATCTGTATAGTTCAGGATAAAACGACATAGAAATTTTTCTTTCCCTTGCAAACTTTGGAGTTGGCGAAGAGTGGAAGGAGGAGGTAAATTGACAATGGCCTCAACCTTCAACGGGTTGACATGAATGCCTTCCTTTGAAACAATGAACCCAATTAAGCGTCCTGATTGTACAAAAAATACACATATGTGTGGATTCAAACAAATGTTGTAATTCCTACATCGCATAAAAATGGCAGGTAAATTTGTAGGATGATCTTGTTTGTGTAAAGAATGAGCAGGTAATTCATCCAAGTAGGGTTGCACAATGTGTTTGATATCGTGAAATGCGTAAGACATAGCTCTTTGAAAAGTTGTGCCAACATTTTTCAGTCCAAAAGGTAATTTACAATATGAAAATTTTCCCCATAGAAATATAAATGTTTTCTTAGGCTAATCGGAAGGGATTATGTTTATTTGATTGTATCCAGAAACTCCATCCATAAACGAAAATATTTTGTTTCCAGCATAATCATCAACAATTTGTTCAATATAAGGGGTAGGATAATTGTCTTTTGGATAGACCTTATTAATATCCATATAATCGAAACATACTCTGATTGTTCCTTGTTTCTTGGTCACTGGAACTATATTAGATACCCAATCCATCAAAGGAATAGGATAAATAAATCCTGTGCGAACTAGTTTTTCAATTTCAACTTTAATAGTAGTAGCTTTTTGCAGATGTACCAGACATAATATCTGTCTAATAAGTTTAACATCCAGGTATGTATTAATTTCATGAATTACAATCTTAGGATAAATATTAGACATTTCTTCATAAGGCCAGGCAAAAATGTCTCGGAATTCTTGAAATAGGGCTTTGTACATATTGATCTCTTCACTCAAGAAAGAAGCACATATATGAATGTTTTCAGTTATCATTGGTTTGATTGATATGTCAATGTGAATTGTGGTGGAAATATTTCCTAAACTTGTCTCAAAATCCGAATGAAGAATAGACATAGGATTTTGAGGTTCCTAGACATAATTAATCAAAAATATGGATGGAAAGTCATTTTTGAGTCTATTAAGGTCAGGTAAGAAAGAAGATCGATGATGAAGATAATCCCATGGTAATTCATCCAATGACAATATTTCTTGGATATTTTCATCAATTGAATACATTTGTTGAAAAGGATCAGAAAATGATGTCATGGTTGAGCTTGACAAAGAAGAAGACTCTTCACTGACCACATTCATTTGATCAGTATTAGTTGATGAAATTTCAGAAATCGATTGTATCGCTACATATTTTGATTCATATGGACTTAAATTCATCTCGTCACCATAAGAGTCCAATTCAGATTCTAAAGGCACATTATATGTGTCATCAAATGGCATTGTGCTTTATGTAATCATATTAATATTAGCAATAGTTCGAGGTACGTTAGGAGGAGTTATAGAAAAAGTTCCCATAAGAGTGAAATATTTAACTAGTCCCACCTGACATCTTCATAAGGGATAACCATTTTTCCGACATGTTGGATACTATTCGTAGAGGTAGGGTCCAAAGTGAAGTAAGAAAACTGATCAATTTTAACAATATTTCCTTTATGAGGAAATGTGATCATTCGAAATACTGATGAAACCACACTGGTCATAGCATAAGACCAACTTCGACCTAATAGAAGATTATAATCAAGAGGGGCATCAACAACTTCCACCTCAAGCGTTACAGTTTCCCTTCTACCTCTATAGGTAGATCCTGGAGTATTCCAAATGGATGAAAACCTCTTCCATCAAAGGCTTTAAGAATCATGGATGAATGGTTGATTGGTGGATAACTAATAGTTTTCAAACATGCTAAGGACATAATGCACTTAGATGCTCCCTCATCAATTACTGTGCAAAAAACTCTCCTAGATTTGACTAAAATTGGAATTTGAAAAGCCATTTGGTTTGGGAGTCTAGGTACAAATTTCTCGAGATCAAAGACAATGAGATTATAAAATTGAGGATCACTCGCTCCTATAGCTGATAATAGTAATTTTCTCCAAGCTGGAAAAGATTGCAACACCTTGAGGGTTGACATTTCTGAAGGGGATATGGCCAGATCTTCTACAATATTGTAATTTTGAGCGGCTCTCGCATGTGGATTGAAAGAGAATTTTCGAATTACACCTTTGGCAGGTGGTTTAATTACCAAATCAGGATTAGTTTTCTCGATGTGTAATGGTTCAGAAATAGGAGGAGTTGATACTGGAGGTTGACTGGATGATTCAGTTTCCTTTCCAATTACAGGACTCATATATCTATAGTCTTGAGATTGGGTAGCAAACATGACCTGGGACATCATCAGGATATCCACTGATGAATTGGAAGAAGATCCGATGATTTTTGTCTTTTGATGGAAAAGGATATTTAAGGAAAATGGGTGTAAGCGAACCTTTGACAAATTTGGATACCTCGACCCGATGTGGGCACTCTTTGGTGTAGTGATCCTCGTCACATATAAGACAAGGATAACAGGGTTTCTGTTTTTCATCTAATGGTTCAGATTTTTATGCTTTCTCTTTGGGAGAAATGTTTTGTTTATTCTTACCCTTCCCTTTCTTCTTATTTCCAGATGATTTAGCTTTGGTTGTAGATGATTCTACGACATGAATCTCGCAGAAGTTTCTAGGGAAGGGTCTCCTTTAGGTGAATCCGGTAGAGTTATGATTGGATTAATATATTTAGATGATTTCTTCTTACTCTTTGATGTATTAAATGCACCTATTACACTGTATGCGGCATGAGAACTGGAAGGAGTTGTAGTAAGTTGACCTGGGCGTGGTAAATCGGGAATTTTTTCATACAAAATATCGGACCGTGTGTAAACAAGGTCCAGATAGCAGGCTTGAGCTATGACCTGCTCTTCAGTTACAAAGCCTCCTTTAGCTACATCTTTAGTAATCTTAGGAAGTAATGATTTGATGAACCATTCAACTAGAATTTGATCTAAAATGAAAATTTGACTAAGCCACGTCTACATCGCCATTCATGAATGTGATCTGAAATGTACGTAGACGTACTTTGTTTAAGCGAAGTCAAAATTTATGTGCCATTATCATAACGGACTGGAAAATTAAAATGAGTCAGGAAAGTTTTTGCTAAAGCAATGAAATTGTTGAAAGAGCCTCGTGGTAACCCAATGTACCACTTTGTGGCTAAGACGATCAAAGTTCTGTGAAAATACTTAAATGGATCGAATCATCAATCAAATAATTGGATGCACACCAAAGATGATATGTCATGACATGATTCGAGGGGTCTTCTTTGGATTTTCCTTCAAACTTTGGAATGTCACTAGGCAACTTAGTTGGAATTTCTTTCCAAAACGGATTTTAGTAAATTGGATCATTCGTTAAGTGAGATAAATTCGGTAAAACTAAAGTTGCAATGAAAGGTAACCGCCTGTTAGGGTCTTGTTGAGCGAATTGATATGCTTGAGGGATAATTCCAGCACCCGGAGGAGGATATCTAGGAAAAGCTGGGATAGCTTGAGCAGTCGGGATCGGTATACCTCCAGGGTATCCAGGGGTAGCCATACCAATTTGAGGTTGATCAGTATTTGATACATATAACCAGGGTATGGTTGGCTCTGATAAACTAGTTTATGTCCCATTTTTCCATATTTTAATTTCCCTTGAAATCGATGACTTTGAACAAATTGACCTTGAAAAGGTTGACCTTCGGAGGGTTATCCTTGAATAGTCGGTCCTATAAAAGGTTGACTTGTTTGTATAGTTGTTGCACTAGTTTGTCCCACATAGTTTTGAGGAATAGACTGGACTGTAGGTCTAGTTTGATGTGTAGTACTATGAGGAATATCCTATGTAACAGTTGGCGGTGACATTTGAAGGGTTGTAACAACATGGATTTTGGAAACTCCTATAATAGGTGTACTTGGTTGTTGAACAAAATTTTTCACAGCATATTGGATAGGAGTACTAGGAGTACTCAGACTAGCTTGCTGAATACTTGGCACAGATACCTTTGGGGTAATTTGAAGTGCACCTTGAATAGGCTGTTGGACTTAGGTAAAACCAAATTGTCCAGCTGGCTAAGTAGGTTTATTATATGGTGCTTGCAATGTAGGTTGCAAATATTGTTGAGTAAACAAAGGGTTCCACATATTATTTATCCCTGGGTAAGGATATCCCATTGAAGGTTTTGACGCATAAGGTTGACCATAACCAGTTTGAGGAATTGGAACATAAGTTTGATAATTACCAAGAATATTTTTCCCTACAACTGTGGGATAGGTTCCAGTAAAAGGTTGTCCTCCTTGAAAATGCTGCTACTCTTGAAAAGGTTGCTTCCCTTGAATAGTTTTTTGTCCTTGGAGAGGCTGCTTCCCCCCAAGCGCTATATATCCACCTTGAGGGATATTCCTAGAAAACATATAAACATATTATATTTTCAAAGGTTGGGTGGTAGACTCAAATAAACCGATTGACATGGTAGAGGTTTCGAAGAATGGAGATTCTCTTGAGAAAGTGCCAGAAAGCGACTCAGTAGACATACTTTGATAATCCATGTTACTATTTCTGGGTAAAGAGTAGAATGGTATTCAACGTGGTGACCAAGTGTACCCAGAGCTGTGTAGAAAATCAGTAAATCGATGATACCAAGGATTCGATCGAAAAGGAATGAAAGGGTATATCAGTTCAACAAACCTTAGATTTAAATATTCTTGACGAGAGGGAAGTGTAATCTCTTCTTCTATGTTAGATATCACTTCAATCCTAATAAGGCCAAGAGGAAGATTCTTGATGATGAGAAGCTTTACAGCAAGGTGAACGAGGAAGACCAGTAGCTAGGGCTATAAGATCCGAAGGTGACTCAGACGAAGTGGGATCAAATTCAGGCTTAGATATTTCAGGTTCAATGGGTTATGTATTTGACAACTCTCCAGTAATATATTCAAATATAACTACCTCGGAAATTCTAGTTGATATTGTTCTTTTTCAGTTATCTGAGATTGATTAACTTTGAAATCAAGATGTATTACAATTTATGTATCTCCTTGTTCAGTAGACTCGGTTCCTGATGATTGAAATCTACCAGTTTTTATTTTTTCCAATTGACTGGGTGTATATTCAGGGGGTTGCCCTTGCATTATATGTGAATGTCTCGATAATTCAACCACGGTTAATTTATTTAACACACGAAATCAAAATATTTCAAAAGAATCACACCTGAGGCCTCTAAAAATCAAACAAATGAACATGCACCTACATTATCTAGGAACCAATCCACACATAAACAGTACATTTCCACAATAAAATCACTAGTTGGTGATGAAATCCAACGTCACCAAGATTAATGTGGAAAAATGGCGGTTGGAATAGTTACCCTAACAACCTGATTAATGAAATAGTCTGGTGCAAGTAACTTCACTATGCCATCTTGAAGTGAAGAGTAACATCGAGAAAGTCCAAGCGAGTCTAGTCAACGTCTGCTCCAAGTACAGTGGGGCCTTCCCTCCATCATCACCTTGGGAAAAATATTAAATATTATGGCCACTAAGGTCACCAAATGAGACAATTGAACCTAAGGGAATAGCCTGTAGCCCGATATACATGCAAGGGTAGAGTATCAAATATCAATCCCCTTGAAAGCTCCTTGACATGGTAAATTCGAGGTTTACTAACAAGTGATCCCAGGCTCCTTGACAACGTTTAATCCGAAGTTTACCGTTTATATTACGTGCACATCTTGTATCTTTGCCAATGAAGTAGGTACGATTGCCTCACTGGGTCCGATATGACCTTATGCTTGACTCTTTTAAGAAGAGCCTCCCATAGAAAAATTACAACAATTGGGTTTTTTCCCTACCACAAGATGTTACTTGCTTTTTTTATTTACTTTGGAAAGTTAATTACAACTTATTACAAAGCACTAACCTTGAGATAAATTGGTGGAATGAGCCCTAGAAAGTGTCAAAAAGATCTAGATCAATTTTATTAAGCATTGTATTAATTTGGAAGTTGTTTACACAGAAGGGTATGGATATGAAACTTGATGATATTGTGACCGACTCAAAAATACTCTAAATGCATCAATATGAAAATGCAATTATTTATTTTGATGAATTTCTATTTAAGAGAAAGTTGAAGGAATTTTGGACTCAAAAAGTACAAGCTTCCTAAAACTTCACATAAAATTTATTTTTCATTAAGAAAACAATTTAATTTCCAAGCATGACCAATATCTCTTTATGATGAAAAAATTACGTTGATTACAAGGCCAAAAAATATAATTTGATCAACAAACAATTCTCAAAAGAAAATCAACTTATAAAAAACCCTAAAAACTGTAAAAAATTCAAATAAAATAAATCTTTTAACTAACAATTCTAACTAAGATATCTAGGAGTGCCTTTTTACGATTTATTTTAGTTGAAAGAAAACTAAATTGTTTTCCAGTTGAACTAGCAGAACGAAAGCATAAAAGACTAGCTTGAGACATATCACACTTCGGTAATCGAGAAGTTTTCCTTTTTGAAAAGGAGCAAGAAACAAATACTCAAACAAGTAAGGATGACAAGAATCTTGGTGGCTCAAGAAGGAAATAACATAAAACCAGTGATCTTAGGAAATGAATCTATTTTCCAAAAATATCAATGCATCATACCAGGGAAAACCCTACTTGAATATGAAAAAAGGATGATTTATAAAAAAAAACTCTAAGGTGTTTAGGAAGAGTTCAAAGATAGACTCTTAGAGTTGGTAAAGATCAAGTTAAACCTTAAGAAATTGGTTTTCTAACTCTAAAAGAGACAATATTTATTTTTAATAAATTTCCCAGGGGGTGCGCAGGTTTTCAATGCAAACCAGTGCACATGTGCACTGAACTAAATTGGAAACTTCCACAATTTTGCGCTTTGCTTTCCACAGAAAACAATGCAGGGTAGAGAAAATTTGGAAATTTTGTTTAAGGCTTTCTGATTCATAGAATCTAAAATTTTATATACCCAACCACACTCAGAAAATTCAAACTAGGAAAGTTGGAATGTCAAACCAAAAAAAATCAAAGGAAAACTAAGGTTGTATTCCCCAACGGAGTCACCAATTTGTTTTCTAGATAAATCCCTCTTGCAGACAAGAGAAATCTCCCTAGTACTTCAACAAGTAACTAGAAACAAACAACCGTTTGAATACCTGTTTCTCTAATCTATTAGCATTCAGATTATTATAACTTAGAACTTATGAGGTTATGCTCCTACCTTTCAACGAGATGTTTGATGTAGGCCTTTGCCTTTCGCTCCAAAGAAATCCTTCAATGTTGAGAAGAACATGCAATCACAAACTAGTAAAGGATCAAAGCACCTACAGTATATAATAATAAAAAATACTAGTTCGACTTAATGATCAAGGAGACTAACTATTAACATTGTTTCAATGAGTTTAAAAACAACATAATGAGAAAAAGAGATCCATATGTATTATCAAGAATAAAAAAGAGAAATATTACAACCTAAGCCTTGATGTTGTACATATTTCTCCCGTATGTTTGTGCAATCTTGCTCCTTAGTTTGACAAGCCTTCCTCTCTAGAATGACTTACATGAAATCTTGTGTACAAAGGTGTGATCTTCAATGTACAACTATATGTAAAACCAACATATACCAACTTAGTATCTACACCAAGTACAATATCTGATGTACTAAGCCCCTAACCTTGAAACTTAAGCTCAATTAATAGATAGATTGAGTAGATTTTAGATCCATCAAGAGAGGGATGAGATCCTCCAATGAATGGATTAGGCTTCCTTTAGCCAAGGGATAAGCTCCATGAGTGGAGGGATATAGCTCAAAATGCACAACTCCAGAGGCTTCTAGTTGGAAGAATATTCACCCAACTAGGCTTCAAGAATTTTATTTTTCATGTTTACTTCCTTTTATGAGGGTGCACAATTTTTATTGGCGAACAGAGCGGCGATCACCATGGCTAATAGAAGAAGTATAAGTGCATGTGCGGGAAATGGTCACAAAAAGCACACAGGTAACATTTTAAAGGTTTTTAAAGAGATTTCTAACTTTCCAAGACTTGGTTCAGGAACATTAATGTTTTTGAATTATAAGGAATAATGAATATGGATAGTGATAGATCCATAATGACAGTTAAATTTCATGGTGAAAAAATGTTGTGTAACACTTGCACACCCATCCTGCACTCACTCTCTATCTAGTCTTTGCATTTTTTTGTCCTTTCATTCTGTCTCGGATGTTTCTTTAGTATAGTTCAACATTTTATTTGTCTTTTGATCTTCTTTCATTGTTTTATTGTGTCTTTCCTTCCATATTTTGTTTAATAAGAGTTTGCATGAAAATTCTCTCTTGGTCAAAATATAATGTGGAAAAACTTGAAAAGGGTAGTTGTGATGATGAGAAACGGTTGGATTATTTGTATACTCTTCTCTATTTTTGGAAATATAATTTTTTCTAGATAGAAATCCATTGGTCGAACAATGAAGCCCATATCTCTATTAGGATCTTCATTCTGACTTAGTCTATATTGAGTAGTGTTTTGAAATGTCAACGAAATTTAGTAGAGAAGGGGAAGGAGAACAACTTTAAACAAGCATAGAACTTTGGTTATATTTCAAATCCCTTAAAACAAGGGACCAACCTCTTCTTCTCTCAATATTTTTGGATCCCTCTTCCATCGGGAAAATAAATATGGGCCTTTGAAAAATCTATTAGTAAATAATAAAAATGTGAAGAAGAGAAAGGATTTTTGCATAGAGAATTGAAGCAAGTAACTTTTTCGAGGTACTTTTCAGGCTCTCCGACAACAAAGAAATGCTTGTGGTTCCTTGAGGTGACTCCTCCGGGGTACTGTCCAGGCTTTATGGCAGTGGAGAAACACTAGAGAATGTGCTTAAAAATATTGATATACTTATTATCCTTCTCCCCTATGAAAATAGTTAATATATGACTAATATTATGTTGATGTGTTTGAAGCTGAGAATGGAATAGAGGAGACTATAGATTTAACCAGGAAAAGTGGCAAAGCCAGGGAAATCTACATGGAATATCAATATTTTCTAAAAATTTTGAGACCTTGCACATAAGGATAAAACCTAAACAGAGAAGTTAAATTTCTACCAGTGTGTCGCCAAGTGTTGATGTTGTGATCAAAACCCTCCAAATTTTTTCCTACACGTGAATTTTGGAGTATACTGAGGTTATAGCAATCTATCCCTTCATGATCAATGAATGTTTTTCTAATTGTTTTATTCTTTCTCTCAGTTTCTAAGTGTTGAAGTCAATAACACACATATTTTTAGTATGTAACAAGTCGTGAGAGAATTCCTTTACACAAGCTTGAATAAGCATAAAAAATTCCATCAAGATAGTGTATGTGCAATGTTCTACCTATGTCAGCAGTCAATGCACACTTTCAATTGGAACTCTCTCACTTTTGGTTGTGATTTCACTTCTATTTCGGTGAGTTTTTAAAACTGTCGCTTTTGCACACCTTCTCTTTCGCAAGTGCCACTTTCATGTTTAAGACTATCAATTTTTCTTGCCTTCACTTTAATAAGGGTCTTTTTCAAGTCATCTCCACTCTGGCATGTGTCGTTATCAATGTCGTTCTCATTTTTCAAGTGTTGTTTGTACTTTTCTCTTACCTTCGCAAATGTCATCTTTTGGCATGGGAAGTGTCACATATCACATAAGCAGATTTTTGGTTCATTTTGAGAGGGAAATTTAGTACAAATGGGTCATATTTACCATGTAGACATGTACTATACCAATCCCCAAGTTTTTATGCATTGTTGTACTAGTGTTGTCACTATCGTCGCAAAGTGTATAGTAAGTGTCTCACCTTGTCAAAGGGAGTCAATTTTACATTATTAAAGGGTAGTTCTAATGCATTATACTACACTTTTATGTCCCATTCATCATAAGTAAATACATTATATATATTCCCCAATTCTTGGTCACTTTCGTACAAGTGTCATCATTGTTGTTTCAAAGTGTAGCCTAAGTGTCGCACTTGGAGGAGGTTGTTGTATTGTCGTCATATTGAGGGGATCATGTTGTTCTTGTATATTGAGTGTTAAATGTTGTGTCGTCACTTGTTCTGAGTGTGTGTGATCATTCATGAGCTAATCCTGGCCTCATCTCTATCTTATTGATCTCGCACTTAGCCAAATACCGAAAAATATTTTTGCCTGACCAAATTGATCCAAATTAGCCTCTTGAACTTCACACTTCAAAATATTAAGGCTCAAGCTACCCCCTTGCCTCCAGGAATTGTGAAATTCACACTTTCTTCCTCCAAGGACTGCACATTACATAATCACAATGTTTAAGTATTTCCTCCTTACCCTCAGAAAATGCACAATCCTGCCTCCCAACCAGTATCTTGTTGCGTATAGTGCAGTTTTAGTCATCAATTTGTCTCCTTGATTCCTTGAAATATGAAATTTCACAATCCACTAATCATTATGCCTCCTGAACTACACATTACACAATCTCGAGGCTCAAGACTCCCTCCTTGAGCTCCACAACTATGCAAATCAGCCTCCCAACCAGACTTCTTTTGTGCATTGTGCAATGTCAAGCTTCAAGCTTCCAACCTATCTCCTTGAACTGTGCAACTGCATAATCCCTAAGATCCTCTCTCTCCTATATTGTGAAGTGGGAAACTTCAAGCCTCAAGACTCCATCCTTGAGGTCCTAAACTGCACATTCATCTTGTCCTAACCTCCCTGAACTGCGCACTGCATAGTATCAAGCCCCAATCCTCCCTCCTGGCCTCTAGAAATGTACATTGTGTAATCCCTAAGTCTTCCTCCCTATATAGTTCCTAGTTCCAGCCTCAATTACTGATTTCATGAAGCATGATAGACTAGGATTTTTTGAAATGATGTCATCTTTTCATGAGTGGATTTCAATTCAGTATTATATCATGTTATGATAGGATAATGATGAAGAAGATGAAGAAGGAGAGCCTTCCAGAAGACACCTTTGTATCCGCAAAGACAAAGCTCATCATTAAAGAGAAGATGAAGATACACTAGTTTCAAAGATCAGATCAAATTTAATTGTTATACGAGATTTAAGATTGCAGACAAACGTATCTCCCCTAGGTTTGGTGGTAAACCTAAAACAAAAAAGATACATGGAACCTAATGATTTTCCTTAAAGTAGATAGATGACGGCATGAGACCTACCTAGAACCTGTAGCATGCTTCACTCATTCATTAGCTTGGAAGCTCCATTTCCATCTCTGATTGCCAAAATTAGAACCTCCACAGTCAGATACACAAGCCAATAAACTACGAGATATATGTAGTATCATATAAATACTCTATTAAGTAGATCAAAATGGTATTGAAATATATGAAGTAACATCACATATAGGAAAACATAGAATTCTTTGCATTAATATAAATAGAAGGAGATTACAACCATATGTAGCAATTGATCTTGTAGAATATCTCCTCCAAGTTGTTGACTTGTCCTTTCCTTGTCACAATGTGCACCTCCAATCACACTAATGCATGAGATAATAACCACTCGCTACAAAAACATAAGGGCAGAGTCTCTCCAAAACCAAACCATTCATCTATTCTTCATTCTAACCTTTGCATATGTAAGATGGTAAATATATAGGAGAGTGGGGTAAATTGGGAGTTATTATCCAATTACCATTATAAGGTTTTATATCCACCTTTGATGGATGGATGGGATCAAAGGATAAGTGGTGAAAACTCCAAAGTAGGGTAGGATAGGATACAAATGTTTAATCCAAGGTAAGCTGTTGAAACAACTTCTGAAAACTCTTAGAAAGTGAAGCTTCTGAAACCGTGACGATTCTCCCAGATTTCTAGAACCAATGCAGGAGCAAAGGGGATCAACTTGTTGGGGACCAAATATGGCTACAATGGAGAAACCTATAGGTGGATGCACCTCGGTAGGCTTACAAGGATTTTTGGTCCTAAAACTGGCTCAGATGATGCAGTTTAGGGTTGAAATTCTGGGGGATGAAAGGTACATGCTTAGGGATTTGTGAAATATGATGGCAAAGGGGAATAAGATGTTGATTGATCCCATTAGGAGGCTCACTGATCGAACATTAAAAAATGTAATATAACATAATTTCCTGTAAAGCACAAAGTTAGAGGTGATGACTGATGACTGAAGTGCTTTACCTTGTGACAAGTAGGGATCTAGTAAAATCAATGAGCTTCATTTGTTACAATACATTTATCATGACATGTTGTTGCTGAGGGAGGCATACTCATACTCAACTCATAAGCTAACATAACATGTACAATGATCAAAAGACTCATCCAAAAATGTAGCTAGTGGACCCATGACCGAATGACTATCTATATGATCACGAACATCATACACTGTGATATGTGTATAGCTCCTAAAATCATAGCCCATATGGATGAAACTAGATCTGAGGTCTTCTATCTCGTTCACACGACCAACCATGTACTAGTATAACCATTTGAATAAATGAGATAGAACCCAACATCGTAGACACCATCTTATTATTGACCAACGATGTAAGCCGTTAACAGACACGACAGAAATCACCAATGATGTTAATGGATCTCAAGGTACTATGGTACAATCGGTATGGTGTAAGTAAATGAACTGATGTAGAACACCACAAAAAATATTTTGGTCGAAGGCCATTAATTTAAACCTATTTCCAAGAGTGAGTAAACTTGCCATTGATGTATGCAAGCACCAAGGTAACAAAGGGGTGTTTCTACATCAACTTCTTGGATGATGTGCTAATGTCGACAAGAAGCGACCATCGCAGGAGGGCCTTGATGTATCCCACATCAATGACATGAAATGGGTATCATGATTGAGATATAATGATCATAATGATGCTGGTATGGAACTGGATCATGATCAGGAAAGGAAAACATGGATTAGGATCATGAAAGGTGAACATGAAATGAAGGCTTCAGAGTATTTTAGTGGAGATCAACTGAATGAATTCTCTTGAACATTAGCGACACTGAATGGAGTTGGAAGCATTGAACCAAAACCGTAATAGATGCTTTGAAAAATGGTATGATAACCAAGAGACAAGAATATTACCTAACCCAATGGCCACAGATATGAAGTGGAAAACTATCATTTTCAAGAGTGACTCACTGCCATTAGCAAAATGGAATTCCATGTTTTCCAAATATCCCCAACCATACTAGTCATTACCTATTTATTTTTTAACAAGATCAAGGAGGATAACATATGCTTGATATGTAAGTTCATCCTTCATATGAATCCCTCCAAGTATTTTTAACGAACCCTGAAAAGGAACGGTTTGGCCTTGTCATGTTCGACAAGTCCATCATTGTTTGATGTTTTAACGAGTCCTTGGCATCTTTTTCACGTTTAGAAAGTTTGAAAAGGAGGGGGAAAATAAAAATCCACATGTAACTTTTCACAGATAGTCTCTTAAGTATGAAAAGGTAGAAAGAAATACTCAGGAGAACCTCTTAGCCATGTTAAACTAAGGTGTTTATTTTTTTAATCTAGTCTATCTCACTACAGAAAAGGGTTAAACTTATATTAAGTATACATATTTTCATTTATTTTTACGTGTTTGAAAAGACAAGTGCTCAGAAATATTTTCATATTTTGGGAGTCTGAAAAGAGTTGAAATAGGACTCTAGGGATTTCATTTTTCGTTGGTTAATAGAGTCTAAAAAAGAGATGAAAGTGTACTCCTTGGTCAAATTAACCTGTTAAAAAATAATAAAAACCTGCTAACAATTGTCAACCTTCTCAAAACACCACAAGAAGGATTAAACATACATGTTTCATAGTAAAATTGAAGCATATCTAGGTCAAAATACTAAAAATGAATAAAATAACGAGAAAATGACCATAAATATTCAAAAATGACTCTTCATTTTTACTACTTCACATTTTACCTTCAACAGTGAGTATTTGGAGCTCTTTTTCCCTTGATATTATGCAAATGATTGCGACCAATCAAGGTAACCATTTCAAGTGTTGTCAGATCCAGGTAGCAGCTAAAACCCTTCTCCATCTTTCCATGGTTCAATTTTTTGTTTTCATGAAAAATTTTCAAGGTTTTGAGGACCCCGAGGTTCATAAAAAATGACCTGGGACCACCACACCCCCTCTGTGTCGAAAAGGGTGTTGCACCTAGGAAAAAAAACACTGCAAGCAGAGGTGTAAGGCTCTATTATACAATTATGGGGAGCATTGGGCGCAAATGTCCAAGTTTTTTTGTTAGTTTTGCCTCAAATTTTGTCAGGATTTTTGTATGGGAAAGATCCTAATGAATGCCTTGTTAATGTTTCAGGTACCCATTAGCACAAAATGGAATTCATATAGAGAGAAAGAGAACACAAAGCACAATTTTTAAATGCATAAATGACCTTGCTACCATCCAGGTGCTTAAAAACGATGGGTTGTTAAAATTATTCTGGCTTCCTAGTATGAGGCAACAAATGGAGTTTTGAAATACCTTGTACGTTCATGGGATGTTCAGGCACAAGCATTCATGTTTGGGGAAAATATACTCGAGATACATGTAGATGATATTTACTTTCTGACAAGGTTGTCAAAGCGAGGTGCCCCCATATCTCTTTTGGGTGGAATAAGTGGCGGTGAGACAGTGAAAGACTATATCACTACCTATTGCATACCTTGAGCCATTCCTACTAGGGATGGAGAGATTAACATAAATGATGTGACCCAGTTACCTTTAAGAATGATCTTGTTCATTATTGCCAGATTGGAAATCATATCGACACTACTTGTAGTGAGCAGATCATATATGCAGTATGGGGTAGAATGTCTAGAGACGACAGTATTCTACTGGAGTGAGGGTGTCTTGGTCAACTTGAAGGAACAAATTACTAAAGAAAAGGAGGGTAATTTGAAAAACTTTGGCTATGGTGCGATCTTGGTCTCATTTTCCCAAGAGTGGGTATTATTACTACAACCTTAGCAGATTGTACTTGAGCCCATCAATCTAAGGGTCCCATAGATGAGGAGGTGGATAGACCAAATGGCCAGATATGCAAGTCCATCAACAATCATATTTTCACCAACCTTATTTCGATGGTTGTGAAAAAATTTCATCATTATCGATGAATATCCTTACACAGGGATGGATTTATTTTATGATCTCGAGCTTGCACTACCTGAGGTTGAGAAATGGGATGCTACATGTAAGATACTTTGACCATTAAGTTTTTGAGAAGTTTTACAATTTTTTTTTTCTTTTTCATGTTTCTGAGATTAAAATATTTGATTTTTTCATGAAGTTATTTGACTTGTTTGACCAATAGGTGCTACATATCTCTGTCACACAAAGAGACAACCACAGGAGGAGGCAGTGGGACCAGTATAGGATATTGCACTGGGACGAGATGCGTTACGGGATCTTGCGGTAGCTGAGGTCCTATTAGAGGTAAAGTGCCACGTGGAGGGGTTGACACAAGAGATTGATGAGACCATGGCTGATCTGCTCCCATTATGACTTCCGTGACACACTATTGGAGTGTCTAGCCGTATTGGTCGATTACTGTGCAAGATAGCTCATGTAGTGTCGTTTTATCACGAGCACCACTAATTGTCTACTTAGATATTTGCATGTAGTTTTTTGTATGTGCGATGTAGCCATATGTGTCTTGGGGCACACATTTTGTTAAACAGAAATTTCTATATATATATATATATATATATATATATTATTTTTCCAGTGTTTCCTAGTTCCTATTCTGCTTTCAATATGATGTGATGTGAATTGAAAGTTACTTACATTTGTTGCAAATATATATCTAAAACAAGATTAGCTAGGGCATCTACTAATTTTTCTAGATTTCCATAAATGTGTTCATATCATATGAAATCAAAATGTCTTTCGAGAAGATGCACTCTCAAAACCATGTGAAGGATGAAATGATTTCTCATTGAATAGATATTAGTGAGTTGTAGTACTACGAGCTATGTTTCAAGCCTAATGACTACATGGCAGATACCATGTGAAATAACATCATATATCATCTCAACCACTATGCTATACTCAATGATGTTGTTAGTAGAGAGGCCAATGGAAATCTCTTACATGATCACTAGCTCGCCATTTGGAGAAAATATGGACCATGTTGCGGAGGATAAGTTCTGAGTACTACAACTAGCACCATTGGAATAAAAAACATATGGTTCGAGAGAGATTCACATATGCAAACCAAAAGTAAAGAAGAATAAATAGAAAATAAGTGAAACTATGTAAAACAAATTGCAAACACACTCAACACACCTATAGACAATATGTACATAGTGTACAACACATGGGATCAAGCATAGTATTTTTTGAGATACAACCCATTTCTAGGTTGTGATAGAGGAATTCCATCGAGATCTACCAACTCATAATCTTCTTTTGCAATGACACACTTGAAAATGTATCGGCCCATGCACACAGGATGGAATTTTCCAGGACCTAACTTATTGGCCTCTTGGTCATATAAGAGTATCATATCTCCTTCTGAGAATACTCTAGGCTTGACACTTTTGTCATTTTGTGCTTTGACGTATCTTTTATGAGCTTCGTTGACTAAATAAGCATCAAATTGGGTCTCATCCAAAAAAATCAAATGGAAAAGATGCTCCTCTTCTGCGAAAGTTGCGGGAATAATTTCGATAACTAGTTTCAGTGATGGAATTTCACATTCAATGGGGAGGATCACTACTAGACCGTAAGCCAACTGAAAAGGTGTGAATCTGGTAGCAGTCCTTACTGAGGTTAGGTATGCCCACAAGGGAGCATAAAAATTAAATTCCAATCCGATTTGTGGACCCCTTTCATGCGTTGAAGCATAGTCTTAAGAACTTTTTTGATAGCTTCAACTTGTCCGTTAGCCTGATGATAATAGGGAGTGGAATTTTCAAGTGAAAGTCCAAATTTGGTAGTTAATACGGTCATCATATGATTCTGAAAATTCTTCTCATGATATGTAACTATCACTTGTGGAACACCAAACCTAGCAATCACGCGGTTAAAGAAAAAGTACACAGTCATTTTTCCATTGTTGTTGAATGTAGGCATCGCTTCGACCCACTTAGTAAAGTAGTCAACAACGATAATGATATAATCATTCCCCCTGACCTAGTGAGGGTTAAATTTCATAAATTTGATACCCCGTTTTGAAAAGGGACCAACAACAATAACGGGATATAGTGGAGTAGGCAGAGCACAAAATTTACGATCATAGATATGGAACGCATGACATTTCTAGAATGTGAGGATACAATCATGGAAAATGGTGGGCTAAAAGTAACCAACGCATAAGATATTTTGTGCGGTAGCATATAAACTAGATAAATGTATTCCAAATGCCCCTTAATGGAATTCATTAAGAACTTTCTTGACCTCCTTGAGAGTGAGGCACCTCCGTAAAATCATATCGATACCATGACGGTAAAGGGTGTTGCTGATAATCACATAATTTCGGGATTGGTACCAGACACATCGCTGCTCAGAGCGAGAGGTATTAGGTCAGAAATTTTGGGTCTAGAGATAAATTAGAAAATATCCATACCACGAGTTAGATGACGAATTCAGAAAAAAATGGCTCGTCAGGGATGGAATATTCAGATGTATATTTTGCATCAAGGGAAGGAAGATCACACATTAGTTCGGTGAAAAATAGGGATTTCTTCAATTTGGATTTGATGAATTCCAAGTCGAACTCTTGGAGAATAAAAATCCACTTAAATTACTTTCCCCCCAAAAATTGACGTGACAATATATATGTCATAAGATTACTCTGAAAATACCATAGTTTTATGAAGCAAGATGTAATGGAGAAATATCTGGACAGCTTGAACGACCACCAAAGTTAACTTTTCTACTCAAATAATAGATGGGATTTTCAGTTGCGATATCGTATTTCTAGACCAACACCATGGCTATAGTAGAGATAGTGATGACGAGATATAGGAAATAGTCGTGTTGATAGTCAGGGGGATATAAGAGAGATGCTCGAACCAATACATCTTTCAAGGCATCAAATGATTTTGGTGTAGCATCATCCCAATGGAAGGGAATCTCTTTTTTCATTAAGAGATTAAATCCTTTGGTCATCTCGGCATAATTAGGGACGAACCTCCTTAGTGAGTTAGCTTTCTCTTGGATTCTTTGGGACTAAACAAGGGAACAAGGCACAGGAAAATCAACAATTTCTTAGACTTTCAGAGGATCAATATTAATTCCTTATTTTGACATAACAAAACCAAGGAGTCAACTGGAACCAATAAAAAAAAACACACTTTTTTCGGTTAAGTTGAATGTTATAATGTCGAAAACGAATAAAATGGCCCGTAAATGCAGTGGTTGATCATCTCGATGCTTAAAATGAGCAAGGAGATTGTCCAAATAGGGTTGCACAAGATACTTAATGTCGTGAAAATCATAATCCATCACATGTTGAAACGTGGCCCCTATGTTATTGAGACCAAATGGTGTAATTCTATAAGAAAAAGTACCCTAGGGACATATAAAAGAAGTCTTAGGTTGGTCTGCCGAGAGAGTGTTGATTTGATGCAACCCGAGAATCCATCTATAAATGAATAAATCTCACAACTAGCGCATTCATCGACAATTTGGTCAATAAATGAGGTTGGATAGTTGTATTTTGGAAAAGCTTGATTAACATCCCGATAATCGACACATTCTCGAATCATGCCATGTTTCTTCATGACATGGAAAACATTTTACACATAATCAGTTAAAGGAACAGGGCATATGAAACCAACCTGAAGAATATTTTTAATCTCAGCTTTCATATCAACAGACATTTTAGGATGGACCGGATAGAGGCGTTGTCGGATGGGTTTGGCAACAAGATACATCTTAATTTCTTGCACCACTGTATTCGGGTCGATACCTGGCATTTCTTCATATGTCCAGGAAAATACATCTCGAAACTCATGAACAAGGGCTCAGTAAATCTTGATTTCAGATGAATAAAAAGGTTATCCGATGTGAATATTTTCAACTATTCCTAGTTTAACTAAAATATCGAGAGGAATTGTTTCTTCGATATTCAAGAGGTTCTTCTCAGATTTGATCTCATGAATAGAAACAAAATTCGTAGAGGGTTCAAAAAAAATTAGGTAGGTACACACCATCGAGATTATCCTATATGGAATTAGGTAAGCAAGAATGATGATCATGTTCATCCCATGGCGAGTCATCTGACATCATGATTTCGATGATGCTTTCGTTAGTTGAGAATATGCATGAGAAAGGATCAGAGGGTGTGCCATAATCTGGCAATAAATATACCCAATTGATCGAAGACAAATTATGGGCATCACAAGCTGATTACATGGCTTCGTAATCTTGCTCAACGGGGCTAAGCGACATTCGGTCGCCAAAAAATTGGATATTAGTTTCACCCTGTACAATCCATGGATTGGCCCAGATTGTAGAGAATGATATCATATTGATATAAGAAAACGAAGGTGGGGAGTTGAAAGGGGGAGGAGGAGGGAGTGAAAAATTCCCCATAAGCAATGAGTCCTTCAATAATCCAACTTTAACTTGTTGATAGGAATGTAGGGCTTCCCCTACAAGAGGAACACTTCCAATAACATTAGAATAAAAGGCAAAGAAGTTGAGTTGATCTATGGCTATGATACCTCCCTTAAGAGGGAAGGCGATCATTCGAAAGTAAGTTGAAACAAAGGCAACCATAGCATAAGCCCATGTACGTCCTAGTAGAAAATTATAATAAAGAGGTTTGTCAATAACTTCTATTTCAATGGATACGGTTTTCCCCCCTAGTTCCACTTGGAGGGAATTCAAAATATCGTCGGGTTTATATGTCCTTCCATCAAAGGCTTTAATTTGGTGGTCGATTGATTTATTTGGGGTGAACCAATTTCCTTCCAGCAAGACATGGACATGATGCAAGTTGATTATCCCTCTTCCACAATATAACGATGAATGTTTTTACCATGAACAATGACCTGAATCATAATAAATAATTGAGCTGGAATCCGAGGGGTATAGTTTTCATGGGAGAAAACTACTAGGTTGGAATCCGATGGGTCTATACATCCGATAGCTAAAAACAAGGCCTTATTTTGGGCAGGGAAAATTTGCATCACCTCAAGAATTGAGACATTTGATGGAGACAGAGCCAAGTCTTCAACTACGTTATAATTTTGGGCAACTTTTTAACAAGGGTTGTAAGTAGAAGTATGGATAATACCCTTCGGAGGCTTGATAGGAAATTTTGGAGGTGAAAGAGAATCAGATGAGGTTGGCGTTGAACTATCAGATTAATCAGTAGCCTAACCGTTTAGTGGATTCACATTTCCATAATATAATCTCTATTTTGAGTGGATACCATAACATCAAATTTCAGCTTTGAGGAGGAAAGCATCAAAACCGTGTTAGAGGAAGAGGGGTCTTGGGCAACCATATGAGTCTCCTGATTCGGAAACAGGTTGGTCAACATAGCGGGAGAAGTGGATTATTTCAAAAGTTGATTCACTACAGTGTGGTGTAGACAATCACGTGTAAAGTGATCCTCGTTGAAAATCAAACATGGATATCGAGGCTTCCATTTCTCATCAGAAGATGAATTTGTTTGTTTATCCTGCAGTGAGGAATCCTTATTTTTCTTACCTTTAACTTTCTTATTGCTTCTAGGTTGTTTTTGAGACTTTCCTTTATCAGATGAAATGGAATTTATCTTGGAAGCAGAAGACATAGGAGAATGGGATTGAGGGATTTGCGCAGGAGCAACGAGAGTAATACCATATGGTTTACTCGTCAACTATGAACTGGCGGAACCAATAATTCCTTCTGAAACATGAGATTATTTTCCAGGTGGAAGAGGAATAATATTCTAAGGTCTCTAAGCATTTGGTATCTTATCATATAGCGCACCCTTTTGGGTATAAACCAAACCTAAATATTGAGCACGAGCAGTAACTTGCTCTTCGGTCTCGACTCCACCTTTGGCCACATATTCTGTTATGGGAGCTAATAGAGATTTGACGAACTATTCTGATAACAACTAATCGGCAACATCAGTCTTGACCAACCAACGATGAGGCCTCCACTCGTGAATGTGATTAGAAATGTGAGTGGAATCTGATTTTTTGAAGTTTGTAAACAATTCAGTTCCAGTTTTGTATCTGATGGGTAACTGGATGTGTGAGGAAGGTAAGTGTTGAAATCATGAAACGATGCTCTAGGTAATTAAATATACCATATAGTTGTGGTACCTTTAATCATTCATTGGAAAAGACAAAGTCGAATGGAATCATCATTGAGGGAGTTAGATGAACACCATAGATGATGCGTCATGACATGCATCGATGAGTATTCTCCAGGATTCCCATTGAATTTTGGGAAATTAGAAGGAAACTTGGTGGGAATAATCAATCACCATGGAAAATGATAAATTGGGTTATTAGTAAGCCGAGTTAAGTGAGGTAATTCAAGAGTAGCTACAAAAGGAAATTGTCGATTAAATTCCAAAAGTGGATGACCTAGGTAAGAAGCAATAGCTTGGGAAATAGGTACTTGCATGTATGGATAAGGAGAATTATGATAATAAGGAACCTGGTTACCAGGATATGAATGATTTTGATAACCCAAATACAAGTGATTTTTCTGCCCAGGCCCAAGAAGACGATAAAGCTACTGGAATGGTTGGGTCTAGATTTTTTGGCCTTGAAAAGGTGCATTATTTGGTCCATATTGTTTCCCAATAGGGGCTTGTATTTCCCCCTGGTATGATGGGTTCGATTGAGACTGTGCCAAATTTTGAAGAATTTTACCTACCTAAAATTGAGGAACACTTTGCATAAGCGATTGAGAAGATGAGGCACCTTGTATAGTTTGACTAAGCGGTACCTAGGAAGAACCAGATATGGTTGGAATAGGTTTTAAAGGTTGGATCACATGTATTTGATGTTTTTGAGGTGTTGATGGATAGATAGGAATTTGTGATGAGAATAGTGTAGTTTGAGGATTCAACAATAGACACCAAAATGAACCAAGTTGAACGGGTAAAGTAGGTTTCCAAAAATTGGAAACCATTATAGGATAAGGAAAAATATAATTAGGAAAGTTACTATATTGAGGCATACCAAAAATAATTTACCCCTTGCAAAAGGAGGAGAGGATGATGAGGAAACTGTGATCCATATGGAAGGTACCCAACATAAGGAGAGTTAGGTTATTGATGGTAGCTTTGTCCACTGATATAAGGACCAACCTATTTCTCTATCATAGGTGTAGTCAGATGAATATGATAAGACCGTGTGGCATTCATAAGAGCAGTACCATACATTATTACCAAATTAGATAACATGGGAGAGGTCCAAGGACTGGAAGATGCACTAGAAAAGGTACCAGATAATGACTGATAACTAGGCGGGATGGATGAGCCATCATACAAATGAGTTTCTGGTGATGTCGCGAACATAGAGGAGGAAGTGACAGTTGATGTCTCAACCATAATGGTGGAAAAAGGTTTGGAATTTGAATTAGTTCTAGTCATGGCTGACAATTCCAATGAAGGTTTCCATGAGGGATTTGTGAATAGCCCAAAGAATCAGATAAAGGAGATTGTATCAGAGGTTGAATAGGTGGAAAAGGATCAATTTGATAAAAATGAATTTCTTCCCAATGAACAGGAATATAAGGATGAGCCGCTTCTTGATGGATATCTTCAATACTTAGAAGTCCGTATGGAAGAGGTTCTCCATCGGGTCAAAGATATATTTGTTATGTATGAGACAAAGGAAGAGAAGATGAAGGTCTCGATGAATTAGGTGAATATGGATGAGGCTCCTGAGGTTCAATAACCTTAGGAAACAAAGTGTCTGACCCAGTAAGAACGGGTAAAATGACCTTAGGTAACAAATTTTTCAGGGAATTCCATTTCAATCGTGTTAGTGTCACCAACAGGAGTATATGTAATCTTAGATTCGGAACTCAAAGGGACAAATTATTCTGTAAGATCAGTATCAAGAGGAGGGCCAGAAGTGGTGCCTGAAGTTCCTGATTTGGTAGTTTGCATTTTCTTATATTTTTTATGTCGGTTAGGAGTAGCCTCTGGAGGAAGAGGAGGCTTATTTTGCATTCTACGCGAATGATGGGGAGGGGGATTTTTTTCTTCCACGTTGGATAATAAATTTTATTAACATAAAAATAAATAATTCAAAAAGAGGGTAATCTAGATATAAAGGATTACCAAGAAACTGTGAAATGAAATATACACCTTGTTAAACCAAGGACTTAGCGTACGATAACCATATCTCTGAATGTTGTGTTTGGTGTATCACGATATACAAGGTGGCAAACTCAGTTACCTATGGATGGATAGCAACCTATAGGGGACTCCCAAATATACTTGACAGTACGTGGGAGTGCAGTTTGTATTGGTGTTGTCTAATGTGTAACCATTCGATGATAGCATTCCCATATACTTTAAATGCATGGAGCGCCATTCGATATACCCGAAGGTACGTAGAGAATGATCTTATACACTTATGTACATGGAATGGGATTTCACCCCCTAGACGCAATGCTAGAAAACAATGACAAATCCTACGTTTAACGACGTCAAAACATGTCTCTAGCCTAGACCTATAAATTTTTTCGTTAATTTTACAAATGCTCCTTAGGTTGATTCAATAAATTTTACTGTTTATCTTTGATTAAGTTACAGTTTTGGGGCTCACCACGAATGTCACCCAGATATCCTAAAATGAAAATCTAACATGAGAAATAGGAACCTTTTCTCTTTCAATGAATATCTAGCTAAGGAAGGGAAGAAAAAATCTAGATGAAGCACATAATATGCAACAAACAAGATGCGAGATTTAAAAAAAGAAAAGAAAAGAAAAAAAAAACCATATTTCAAAAAAAATTAAAATCGATTTAAAAATAGTTAAAAATAATAATTAAAAAAATGCAATAAAAAATAATTAAAAATAATAATTAAAAAAAACAAAACAAAAAAACCATCTTAAAAGCATTTAAAAATCAAAAAAAAAAAAATCATAGATTATTAAACAATAATAATAATAATTAAAAATAAAATAAAAATAAAAATAAAATTTAAAACAAAATTATAAAAAATTAAAAATTAAATAAACACACACACACACATATATAATCGACCTCCCTAAGGCCGTGTGGGCGGGAAGGTTGTCGCCCAAATAGCCTCAGGGCCTAGCCGCCGGGCGGGAGGGGAGTCGTGCAACTCCCCTCCTGCCCGGTGGTCAAGCCCTGCAGCCCACTGGACAGGGAGGGTTGATTCCCGAAATCGGCCCTCTCCGCCCAGTTGGCCAAGGGGCCTAGCTGCCGGGCAGAGGGGAGTCAATTACCTGGTGAAGGGGAGCTGCACGTGAGAGGTTAATTCCTAGAATCAATATCTCCCTGCCCAACCAACCTCAAGGCCTGGCCGTTGGGCAGAGGGGAGATGCACGTAGCTCCACTCTACGTGACAGCCAGGCCCCAAGGTCGGCTGGGCGGGCCTCAGGGAGGGCGAATTTTTTTTTATTTTTTTATTTTTTTATTTTTTTTAATTTAATTTAATTTTTTTTTTAAATTTAATTTATGTTTTTTATAATTTTTATAATTTTTTATAATTTTTATAATTTTTTATAATTTTATAATTTTTTATCTTTAATTTTAATTTTTAAATTAAAAAAACATCTTTTAATTTTGTTTTTAATTATGTTATTTTTAAATTTTTTATTTTTATTTTAAAATTTAATTATTTATATATTTTAAATTTTAAATATTTTATTTATCATTTTTTAATTATGCGTTTTTTTTAAACTTAAAAAGAAAATTGTTTTTATATTTTTTTTAATATTTTTTTCTTTAAATTATGTGTTCCCCCCTATTTTTTTTTAATATTTTGTTTTTCTTTTAAGTTTTTGTTTAATTTTTTTATATTTACAAGTTATTTTTGTTATTTTTTTTCTTACATTTTTACGAGTTTATTTATTTAATTACAAATATGAAAATCACTAACATTAGAAATTTTAAAGTGTAAATTAAAATCCCTCTAAACAAAAAGGGTTGATGTTGCATCAACACTTTTCAAAATTAACATGAAAATCACTAAGATTTTAAAACAAATGTTCATACTTGATAAATAAAAAAAATTAAAGTGTACAAAATCAACCCTCTAAAAAAGGGGTTGATTCTGGATCACCACGTTTCAAAATCAACATGAAAATCATGACATTTAAAAAATAAAATAAAAAATCATGAAAAAGTTTAAAGTGCCAAAAATATGTTCTAAAAAAAAATAGATGATTCTGCATCACCACTTTTCAAAATCGACATGAAAATCGTGATATTAAAAAAAAAAAATCATAAGAAAATTTAAAGTGCCAAAAATATGCTAAAAATAAGGGTGATTCTGCATCACCACGTTTCAAAATCGGGTGTTTTTTTTGCTACCTCAAAAAAATGGGTAATCGATAACTTTCTCGTTTGATCAGTAACTTTGTTTTGTTATCAAATATTTAGAATCCTTTATTATGTACCTGCAATCCTCACTAGGAGGCCAAGGAAGAACAATCACAACCAAGCAAAGAATTTAAAAGACAAGATATTTAACTACTAGTAAAAACAACAAGAGTATTAATTATCAAATAAGAGAGATATAAAATACTTATTTTTTGAAAATAATGACAACTCTCCCTTAATCTCTTTACTCCTTGTATCCATCTGCAACTTTATCGACTTCATCCACATCACCATGATTTCATTCCTTCCTTACAAGATCTAGGGTTTCTACTTCCAATCATAGGATTTGTTCATAAACCCTAGGGTTTTCTTGATGATTTCTAGGGTTTTACAAACCCTAGATATCAAATGTCAATAAACCTAGATTTTATTTACACATGATTAAGTAACTGATAATCATTCTTGGTGAGGTATATAAACTTCTTCAAGTACCCAAATATTCACATTAATAATATCACATTAATCTTTTAGGAGGTTTAGATCTTAGCAATGGTAAATCCAATATCCCTTGCTTTTTATATTTGCATGTGACTTGGATTTTCTTCCACTTACGTGAAATTCAGTGATACCTTCTTTTTGAAGACTGGTCATCCATAGATCATTACTATATGGCACACCTTGCTAATGTAATGCAACATTTTTCAAGAAGAGCTCAGAAATATCATACTTCAACCTTTCAATATAAATGTCACATGATTCCCTTTATATGTGTTGGACCCTATTCTACTAAGGGTTGGTGTGGTGGAGTATGAAGAGTCATTGGAGTCTAAGATAACTTGGAAGATGAATCCAGTGGTCAAATGAAAATGTATATATGTATATCATTGTGAATAGAAAATGCATTCAACATTTTATATTTCATATGTTGTCTATTAGTTTGTGTTGTTTAACATGGTATTAGAGTGGGCGAGTTCCTACCCTACTCAAATATGAAACACTATTTTTGTGGCCATTTATGCCCTTTGTTAGATCTCTTGCAGTGTGTAGCAGTTCATCCTCTAGGCATTTGAGAACACATCTTTTGCATGTGCAGTCCGATCATACCCTAATGCCTATCTAAGTGTTGGTTTTTTTTTTCTCTCCATTGATTGTCTTCGTTCATGGTACTATTTATACACGTGGGGATTATCAACAATGTAATCTCGTTGCACTATAGAAGCCCATTTTTGTTAGCATGGTAGGTGTTGTTTATAAACCTCAGTGTGCGTGACTGTTTCATTACTAGTCAAACCCAAATTAGTAAAACTATGTCCTCATGCCTTGTATGCATTGTTTTTCACACCTTCTCTAGAAACCCTAACCATTCTTTCTGTTAGCTAGTCAGAGTTGAGTGTTATTTTTGGAAAATTTCCTTTTGGTTTCCAATTCTTTGGTTGTTAGTAGTCATATCTGTCTTGCACACCTACAACGACTATGTTTGGTATGCAAAAATTCTCCTATCCAACTGTTGATGCGTCGAAAATCACTGAACAACATTAGGGGATAACCACCCGGTCAGGGACTTGAAAATTGTGCCTTTTCCGTTTGGAATAGTGGCTCCAACTGGGGATGATGGGAACAATTTCCCAATAAATATAATTGGATGGATGTGTGGTGTTTATAAATAAATATGACTTGATGAATGGTAGTGACAACAAGTTTAAAGAATATATATACCTATCTCTATCCCAGGATTAATTATGTATTTTATATGCGATCTTGAAATATGATCTTAAGTGTATGAGAATGAAGATTATCAAGCACTTATAGAAATAAAAAAAAATTAAGTTAATTAATTTGATTAAATAGTTTTATTGTTTAAAACTCCTCAACACTTCATTTATTTGATATTTTGATATTTTTATTTTATTATATAAACTCTTTCATGTCTATTAAGGAAGGGTCCTCAAATTTTGTAAAGAAAGCTTTTGAGAAGTTGCACTTTTGTACTCTTGAAGTTATCTTAATAGAAAAGACTAGACCAAGGACTATTTTTTCCATGAGCAGAGTCAAGAGATACATGGTACTTCTATCTTTATATTGTTGTTCTGTTTTATGTGATTGATAGTTAAATTTCTTTTTAATGTTTTGTTATATGTATCTTTTTAATACAATCTAGCATTAATTCACTACTGAACATGCATAGATTGCCATCTTTCACTATATATAAAATACATATAGTTATTTGAGGCGATATAAGCTTAATCAATTAATTTGATTAAAATAATAAGTGAAATAAGACAGAAATAGCGTTTGTTGGGTGACTCAATTCAAGAGTGTGGTGTTATATTTGTTGCCATTCGTTGCTTGAGATGAAGGATATTTAACATGGGTTGAACTTCATGAGGTTGACCTGGCATGATGCATAGTTGTCCTATGTAGATCACATCTAAAAGTGGAGGTTTCATGTGAGATGAGGTGTCAGTTAGGAAGCACAACATTAGCCACTAACTGTGTGGCTTGAATAAGTACTACCAATACTTCTCCCAATCAAGATTTGCCAATTTTTTGATGTTTTCCTCCTTTGCTTTTGACATCTCCTTCCATTGTTTCATTAAATATTTCACATTAGGGATAGAATCATGTGGGCATTTATCAATCAAGTTGGAAATAAAGAGATTATTGCTGATAGTTTCAACAATATTGCTAACCACATCTCTTGTTATGTAAATTTCCCTCTCTGCCTTTTTGAGTTGTATGTCCCAATCAATAAATAAGATTTCCTTTTTGGAATCCCCAATCCTGGGAATATTTTCCTTTCAGCCTTATGCACTATCCTTCCAAGCGATATATTCATTAATTTTTTCATCAATGTCATCAAAGTTCGTCTTCAGATCAGACGATTGATTCATTAGTGAATCACTTTTATCACATAGATCATTGATGATTGTCGTCTTTTAAAAAAATACTACTTGTTGTTGAGCCAACAAGATGTTGAGTTCCAGAGCTTCTTTCTTGAAATCATCTACCTTTGGATTATCCTTTAGTTTTTATACTATAAAATATAGCTAATTAATTTGAGCATATTCAGCCCCAATGTCAGATTGATGTTATAGCTTTAACTGATCCAAGATTTGTTGGAGTTGTGACACTTGTGTTTGTAATTGATGGTTAATGTTTTGTTTCTCTTTCAACAGCTATTGTTCTAGCTGAAGGATTATTTCATCCTTTTCTTTAACTAGTTGTTGGAACTCTTTAGCTTTGTTGATGGTAGCATATGCATAAGCACCTTCGATCTATGCCAACCTTGTTAGATCCTGAGATGCATCTTCTTGTGGATCCTTCCATACTAATTCCACGGGTATATCGCCAGGGACTAAAGTCTGTGATTGTTTAATTCTCCTCCTTTTCTTTGTTTTCTTATTATAACCTTATGTTCAGGGCTGTAAAATATGCCTACAAGAGGAATTTATTCTATTTTTAGAACAATTTCAGATGTCGGGTTTTCCAGGATGAATTCAACTCCTTTTGTGTTGACATACTTTTTCAGTAGACCCAACAGTGAACGTGTTCTGACCTTTGTCTTGAAGTGTGTTGATTGTCTCTTGAGGATTGATGATTATTACCGCTTGTTGTCCTTTAAGCTGCTAGTTAAATTGATCCCAGACTTTATCCAAGTCATTGTTGACTATTGGCTCACAAGTATGTTCTTGAGTTGATTTAACTTCATTTTTCCCCAATAGGACATAAATATCCTTGGGAGGTTGTTCCAAGTTCTTCACTTTTTGAGAAATAGGTTGAGACACTTTTAAGATGTCGAGAGGAATGTTCTCCAACCTTTTGTTCCTATATTTTTTAAATTGGGCAAGTTGTTCAGGGCTGAGATGGATTTTTGCTAATATTTCAACCTGTACATAGTTCTTAGAAGATTCAAACAAATCATCATAACCATCATTTTCATGAATGATTTGTCTGATCTTTACTTGAGCTATATAGTTTTGGGGTGTTTTATTAAGATCAAACTGTATGTCTAGAATAGTATATAACTTTAAGAATTGAATCTGATTGATTTCTAGTCCAACATGTTTGAATTTGTCTAGAGCATAAACACCATAATGAATGGAGAAAGTAGGCAAGGAATATTTCTTAGCCTCTTTCAAGGCTTTAGTCAATCCATGCCCTATGGTACGCAATTTCTCCTGCGAGGAGCTTGTTTGGTACATAGAATGGGAGGACGTGGGGTCTAGCAAGACTTCCATAAACTATGACATATGTAAATATTTATTTCCCAAACCACTTTACTATGGATGTGAAATCATCACTGGCTTATTTTGACAATATTGTGGCTTTATCACCAAAAACAGCTTGATAGAGTGGCAAAATGACTCCATGAATTTTTTTTAGAAATGAGACTCATACTTGGATTCCCAGAGGATACTACGGTAAACATGGATAGGTGTAGGGCCTTGAATGGTCCATTTTCATCCCATGTTCAGGAAATCTATAGTCAAACACACTACATCCATAATATAAGCGCTCATAAAAAAGGGGGAATTGTCTTGGAGGTGAAAGAGCAGTTCTTTCTATAATCAAGGATTTGTGAGTAAATATTGTTTGACAAAATGGTGCCCCAATCCATAATATATGATTCTGATGCATCCTCCATGAGAGGGACCCATTCAATTGAAAATTTACTTGTATTGGGGGAACCAAAAAGCCTACACATCATAGCAGCAACATAGTAGTAGGGACTAACAAGAGAGGCGGTAGAATACATACCCTTTTCATCATGCTTGTATTTGTTAGGGTTATGCCTCCATTGCTTTATTGGGTCTGATTGCAGCTTTTTCTCCTTTGAAAATTTCTCGAGAAAAGCCTTGTCATATACCTTCTACGGGTCAGGTATATGATACATTTTATTTAAATCCTCTGCCTTGAAGAACCCTACCACTGTATCTCTTGAGGTCATAAATGTCCTGTCGCTAATATTGATATTATATATTATCCATTTTACCATATCAGTATATGGTAGAATCTTTGGGCGTGTGGAAATTATCTGAAGGAAAGAGTTGGAAACGTTGGTGATACTAGCTTCTAAAGTTTTTTTTTTTTTTAAAACAGTGAATAGTAGTAGTTTCATTAATCTGCGTCCAGATCGTGACATTAAGCAGGATGATTACATCATTTCATTGTCCTACCAAAATTCAAAAGAAGTGTCACTACCTACATATAGGGTTGTCTTCGTAGATGCCTTATTTCTATTTTTTCTATATCTATGATGCATTATGTTCCCATGTGTGCTATAGAGCTTACAAAATGAGTTGCCAAGGTATGTGCATTTGTGCTTGTCTATTCAAATTGAGATTGGTACTGCCTTATCCATTTCTGCTGGGACCTGGCGCTTAGATGAGGATACCGTCCTGAAGAGACTCAAGCTATTGTCCAAAGGGTATGTTGTCCCAATGCTGTCCAAAGGTACTTCTATCCCATTGTTGTCCCAAATGAGTGATGCCTATATGCTGTCCAAATGTCGCGTACATTCTATTCCCAAGTTGTCCATAACGAATGCTCTCCGTATGTTGTCCAAGGTGAATGTTGTTCCAATCTAGTCCAAAGGAACTTTTGTTCCATTGTTTTCCTAACAATGTTCAATCCAAATGTTGCTCCACTATTGTCCAAAAGAAATGTTGTTTCATGATCCATGGTTTTCCTATGAAAGTTTGGGTCGAGGTCCAATTCTTTGTGCCAATAAGCATGGAATGGATAGGGGATAGATTTGATGTCCAAGTTTCCATCAATGTCACATATGCCCTTGAACAATCTGCGCCCTTTATTAGCCTACTGATATGCTTGTGTGTTTAGGGATATGAGCACATGAGTGTACTAGATGCCTTCAAATTCCTTTACTTCATCCTTAATTCTAATTCACATTTGATTGATTCTAGCATTTTTTGTTTCCTTCATTTGAACTAGGTTTTTTATTAGGATATAGGAGTCCCCCAATACCCATAGATGTCTCACACCTTTTTCTTTTGCTAAGGTGATTCTGAGCCAAAGGCCACTTGCCTCCGCTAGGTTGTTTATTGCTCTGCATATCCCCCAAGAATATTTGTGCCTTGTTTTTCCATCAGGGTCAATGAGGACCCCTCATCCCCCTGCCTCCCCTGGGTTTCCTTTGGAGGCTCCATCGAACATAAGATTCCAATTCCCTTTCTTCTTTATCTCATCCATTAGCTTAGTTTGAGTGCTTCTGAGACACCAGCTAAGAGGATCCACCTTTTTTATTTTTGTTTTCTTGCCCCAGGACCATGGAGATAGCCACTCCCATTCTAGAAGTTCTAATGACGAGTCAATCTATGGGGAGTTGAACTTGAAACATTAAGATAAGGTTGAGAGCGTTGATACTCTGGAAGCAAGTTTTTTCATTTTGAATATTGATTTGTTTATTTCCATCCAAATCTTCCAGCAGATGTACTTTGCAAGAGATTGAAGGATGAATTGCAGATTCGGTTTAGTTTGAAGATTGCCTTTGTACCATTTTTTTGGTGTTGAGAAGAATGAAAAGATCTCTACTAGCCAATCAATTCTGGAAAATAGTTGTCTGAAAACCTCCTTCTAGACTTGTTTGTTGTAGGTGCATTTTTATGAAAAAATGGTTCATGGTTTCTTCCTCTTGGTCACAAAGAGGGCATTTGGTTGGACCGCTTATACCTCTTTTCCTGATGTTGTCATGTGAGATCATTTTCTTGTGATTTAGCTGCCAGATGAAGTAATTTACTATGGGAATAACATTTGGCTTCCAAATACGATTCCATATCCCACTTTTAGGAGGAAATTTTTCCTCGAAGAGAAGATGCATGTAGCCTTCTTTGACTAAGTAGTGTGTGTTCTTCCAGCACCATTTGTCCATTTTATCTCTCGAAATTGGAGAAAATCCATCGAGAAGATTTAATAGTTCGTTTTTTTGCTCATTTATCTCTCCAAGGATATCTGACAGAAGCTATCATTTCCATTTCCTATTTTAGTCCCACACTGAGATTTGTGACAAGGCTGTGATTTTAATCAATTTGAAGTGATCACGGAGGGGTTTCAGCTATTCCAACTCTGTTAGAGGATCATTATTCATTATTCTATCCTCCCAAAATTTATTTTTTAGACCATTTCTAGGAATTCTACTGATGTTTTGGGTAATCAAAGGAGATGAGGATAGAAGAAGACGCCATATTGGGGAGCCTTGAGTGGCTAGAATATACCTACTTTCATGTTCTTGTTGCTTCAAATACTTTCATCTTATTACTTAAGCCCACCATCCTTCGGGTTTTGTGACTAGCTCCCACCATAATTTGGCCCCAATTTTTGTGTTCGTTAATCTTGGGTCATGAATTCCTAGTCCTCCATGCTGCCTGGGTGCTATAACAGTCTTCTAGTTTACCATGTGATATTTTCTTGTTGTTTGTTTCCCTTCTTCCCATAAGAACTTCCTTATGAAACTATCAAGTTGTTGTAGGACATACTTTGGAGCCTGGAGGACCACAAACTGATATAAAGGGAGAAAAGACAACATTGATTTGATAAGAATGAGACGAGCTGTTGGATTTATCCAAATCCCTCCCAGTTGGTTATTTTCTGTTTCATTTTGTCAATCATGCCTTTCCAAGCCTTAGGACTGGCCATTTTCAAGAAAATTTGGACTCCTAAAGATTTAAATTCCTTTCAGTATATTTCTACCTTAAACCCCAATATTTCTTTTGTTATTTTGGCCTTTCTAAGGGAGATATTCCATGCATATATTCTACATTTTGCATCTCTTATTTTCCCTCCAGATGATTATTGGAATATGTGTAGGTAAGACTTGAATCTTCTAGCTATTACCAGAGAGGCTCCACCTAGAAGAGTTGTATCATCAGCAAATTTCCCATGATTTATTCTTTTGATTCCTTCTTTAAAGATAATTCTCGGGATGTGTTGAGAGGATCTTGCTACTTCAAGGCTGCGACTAAGAGCCTCTCCGACCAATATATATAAAAAGGGTGAGAGGGGGCACCCTTGTCATAGACCTCTTGATGCTTGGGAAAACCCAACCCCCATACCATTAATCAGAGGACAGATCCAGGGCCTGGCAATGCATTTATTTATCCATCTGGTGAAGGTATCTTTAAATCCCATCTTCTTCATTATGTCGAGGAGAAATTTGTGCCTAACCCTATCAAATGCATTGGAAATATCCATTTTAATGCCCATTCCTTGCTCCTCACGTCTCCAAATTGAGTCGATGACTTACTGGATTAAGTTATACTGTCATAGATTTGTCTCCTCGGGACGAAGCTTCCTTGATTAGGAGAGATGAGAAGAGGCAGGAGGAATTTTAGTCTAAGGGCTAGGATTTTGGAAATAATTTTATAAGAGAAGTTACATAGGGAAATTGGCCTAAATCTCGAGAAAGAGGATGGATTTCGTTCTTTTGGTATCAGGGCTAAAAAGGTTGAATTTATTCCACCACCGATGTAAGAGATCTTCAATGAGTGCCCAATAATTTGGCATAAATCTCTTTTTATTAAATGCTAATAGTTTTGATAAAACCTACAGGTGAAGCCTTCAGGTCTAGGGGCCTTATCTGGAGAAAAGGAAAAGACTGATTTTTGAATTTCTTGAGGATCAGGCAGAGCATCAAGGATTTTATTGGAATCTGTGGTCACCAAAGAGGGCATTGAGTCCAAGAAGAGGACTTCACTAAAAGGGGCTAAGGTTTTTCATCATGGTACAGGGCATAGAAGTGATATACTGCTATGGCCTTATTCTCATGAAAAGAGTCGAGAATTTGAGATCCATGTTGAATTTGGGTAATTCCATTTTTTATCTCTCAAAATTTTGCTTGCTTATGGAAATATTTCGTGTTCCTCTCTCCAAAGCTAAGCGATCTATTGCATGATTTGAGCTGCCACATATATTCCTCTTGTCTCAGACTTGCATGGTATGTTTGGAACATTTTTATTTCTTCTTTAAAGTCCACCTTCTCCACTTCATTTTTTTCTATTTGAGCCTGCTTTTTTGCAAGATTGTCTTCTATTGTTTTGACATTGAGGGACATATTTTCATTGTATGTTTTGAGCCATTATTTGATGTCTTATTTTAACCTTTTAGATTTCCTTCCCCATATGGTTATAGGGCTTCCATTTACCCACTAAGCCCAGGATGCAACAATCATTTCAGAGAAGCCAACTAATTCTATCCATAATGGGGAGAATTTGAATGGGATTTGCCCATAGTTAACTGGAGGAGAAACAAGGAGCGTGATCGGCTGATGGTCCAATCCACACCATGGTAGGATCTATGAATTTATAGAGAAGGATGAAGATAGCAGAAGATCTGAAGCTAAAAATCTGTCTAACCTTGTTTCTATGTGCCCCAGTACCGCCCTCTTTTTATTCCATGTGTATTTAAATTTACTCGGCTTCATATCAAAGAGATTTAACTGCATTATCAAGTCTTCAAAGTCTTCCTGATGAATTTATCTTACCACTGTCCCTCCTCTCTTTTCGTCCTATTTTAGTACTATATTGAAATATCCTCCTAGAATGAAATTTGTGCCATACTTTATGTGCTTGAGGTATTGTAGGGACTTCCAACAATCTTTATTTTCAGCATAAGTATTTGGCATGTATATATTTATGATTTTAATGGTGTAATTTATATTTTTGACAAAAAAAATTGTTGCTATCCAATGTACTAATTTTAGGGTCCTTACCAGGAGGAGGTTTGCAGGGTCCTACAGAGTGCATACACCACCCGAGGCTCCACGTGAGCTCAATTCCTCCAGCTCATTTTTGTTCCACATTGCATGGTGATGAGCAGCAATATCCACCTCATTCAACTTTGTTTCCTGCAAAATTACAATGCTCTGCTTCTCTTTCTCGATCAATGTCATGGCTTCTGCTCTTCTCTTTCTGGTACCGAGTCCTCTGCAATTCCAAGAAACTACTTTCATTTATCACTTGTTTGAGAGGGAGACCCCTTTTAATGGGCCTGCTTGATTACCCTTCTTGTTTCCTTTATTTCTCAGGTCTGCTAATTGGCGAATAATTGTAGTCTTGTGTCCTAATTCTTTGTCTCTTTCTACTTTGGCTTGCCTGATTTCTCCATTTGATTTCCTTCCTGATATTCTAGCATTTTTCTCAATGAGAGTGCCTTTTTCTATATCCAGATCATCTTCTGCGCCTTGTAGTGAAGCTACATCATCCTATTTGATAGAGTGGTAGGCATCCTCTCCGATTTATCCCTCTTCTTCTTCTGACATTCCTACTCCCTCTATGTCTATTTTGGCAAGAATTGTAGCTTTCCCTTTTCATACTGCTGTGTGATGTAGTGGAGATTTGTCTGGCATCTCTTCTCCCATGTCTTCCTCAGTTTCCATATCCTCAAGGACTTCAAACCTATTTTAATTATCTGAAGTAGTTGGGCCACCATTCGTATGGTCTTCCTTTTCTATTGGTTGTGTCTCAACTGGGCCTATGTTTATTTGTTGCAGAGCAGCAGTGGCTTTTTTTCCCCCATGATTCGAGGTGCCCCTTGTACGATTTTGTTGAGCTTTTTATGATTTTTTTTGTTTTCTTTACTGCATGCCATTGTTCTGAATAGTCTTAAACCTCTATTGTCTCCTGTTTTGGGCATTCACAGGAAAAATGTCCGTATTCATGACATGATTTGCATTTGAATGGTGTCTAGTCATAGTCTACTTCTTGAATATGGGTCTAGTTATACACACAGTTTAATTACCCCAGGGAGGCTTTTCTCTAGATCTAATTCAACACAAATGTAGTCACATGTGAATATTCCATCTTTTGGCTCAACACAATCGATATACTTTCCTAGAGTGTTGCCAATGGATTTGAAGGTGGAGTAGTTCCAGCAGTGCAGAGGTAAGAATGGAAGTTTTACCCACACAGGGACAGGTGAGAGGATTTCACAGTCATGGTTGAAGTTGGGCTCCAACGGTCAAGGTATAGTCCCTGGGCACCCATCACTAGTACATTTGGTGGGAATTCCGACACTTTTGTCGTAATGTCGGAAATTTCCCCAATTTCTATCAAATTTTCAAATCCCACCACAAACCATCGCTATACCGACATTTAGGGATATCGTCGCTTTTGCGACATTTATGTTTTTCGTTAGAATTGTGACGTTTTAAACATTTCGTCGATGTTACGACATTTATGGGACAAAACGTCGGAATTGCGATGTTGCCTACACATCTGTCGGTCTTGCGATGCTTGGGAGAAACTGTCAGAAAAGCGACATTTCTCATATAGATGTTGGTCTTGCGACATTGTGAAGCCAAATGTCGCAAGACCGACGTCTATATGAGAAACGTCGCTTTTCCGATAGTTTCTCCCAAGCGTTGCAAGACCGACATTTAAACAACACAACATTTTAATATGAAAACATTTGTTTGGTTGGACAACAAACTTGGACATGAAAAACAATTACATGCGTGGACATGTAAAGTATTACTTTATTAACAATTGTTCAACATTTGAATATGAAAACATTATATTATTTAAAATTTGTTTATATAAATATGATTTATTTGGATATGATTAGTATTACATTAATGGATAATGTTTTTTTTAGTTGGAAAACATGCTTATACATCAAAAAATTTACATTACACTTATACATGAAAACTTGCACATTTTGGTATATTATTCCAAAGGCTAGGACATGCTTGGGATATTTTAAATCCTTGACTACAACTTGGTGAGATGAAAACTCTACTATTCTACCTTTAATTGAATGAGTGATTTGATATTTTAATTGAGGGTTGCAACAAAGACTCGGAACACATAATACATTATTGAAATGTATGTTATATTCCTTAGTTTTTATAGACCCTACATCACCAACAACAGAAAAAAAATTGGTGTTACAATCATTACAAGCAATAAAATTTCATTTATGCTTAACCATATAATAATATGCTCTAGAATAAATAAGCCACTCATTGGAATAAGAAGTAGAGGATGCATTGAAATAGAAACCAAAAGCAAAAGTGTATTTCCAAAAGAGATAAGCCTAGGTGAAATATTTTGTGGAAACAAAAAACATGATAAGCATATTTTTGGGCAGCCTGTTTGCCGTTTGCTCCCATGTGGCATCGTTCAGGCAAGCGCACCATGTCGCGCCGTGTGAGATCGCCCGACCAGGCGCGTTTGGGTTGGGTCGTTTCGTTCGAGGGCGCCTGTATCAGTTTTGCTAAGTTGTGACCACCCAGGTGCCTTGTGCACATTCGGGCAGCCCATTTTTTGTTTGATCCCTTGTGGCATCGTTCGGTCGGGCGCGCCCTGTCGCGCCGTGTGAGGTCACCCGACTGGGCGCGTTCGGGTCGGGTCTAGCCATTTCGTTCGAGGGTGCCCATATCAGTTTTGCTAAGTTGTGACTACCCAGGTGCCTTGTGCATTTTCGGGCGGCCTGTTTTCCGTTTTCTCCCTTGTGGCATCGTTCGGTCGAGCGTGCCGTGTCACGCCATGTGAGGTCACCCGACCGTGCGCGTTCGGGTCGAGTCGGCCTGTTTCGTTCGAGGGCGTCCCTATCAGTTTTGCTAAGTTGTGACCACCCAGGTGCCTTGTGCACATTCAGGCAACCCGTTTGTCATTTTATCCCTTTCGGCATCGTTCGGTCGGGCGCGCCGTGTCCCGCCGTGTGAGGTTGCCCGACTAGGCGTGTTTGGGTTGGGTCGGGCCGTTTTGTTCGAGGGCACCAGTATCAGTTTTGCTAAGTTGTGACTGCTCAGGTGCCTTGTGAACGTTCGAGCGGCCCATTTTCTATTTTCTCCCTTGTGGTATTGTTTGGTTGGGTGCTTCGTGTCGCACCGTGTGAGGTCGCCCGACCGGGCGCGTTCGGGTCGGGTCGTTTCGTTCGAGGGCGCCCGTATCAGTTTTGCTAAGTTGTGACTTCCCAGGTGCCTTGTGCACATTCGGGCAGCACGTTTTCCATTTTCTCCCTTGTGGCATCTTTTGGTCAGGCACGCCGTGTTGCGCCGTGTGAGTTTGCCCCACCGGGCGCATTCGGGTCGGGTCGGCCATTTCGTTCGAGGGCGCACGTATCAATTTTGCTAAGTTGTGACTACCCGGGTGCCTTGTGCACATTCGGGCGACCTGTTTTCTATTTTCTCCCTTGTGGCATCATTCAGTCGAGCGCACCGTGTCGCGCTGTGTGAGGTCGTCCGATCAGGCGCGTTCAGGTCGGGTCAGGCCGTTTTGTTCAAAAGCGCCTGTATCAGTTTTGCTAAGTTCTGACCACCCAGGTTCCTTGTGCACGTTCGGGCAGCCTGTTTTCCATTTTCTCCCTTGTGGCATCGTTCGATTGGGTGCGTCGTGTGAGGTCGCTCGACCAGGCGCATTCGGGTCGGGTCGGGTTGTTTCGTTCGAGGGCACCCGTATCAGTTTTGCTAAGTTGTGACTGCCCGGGTGCCTTATGCATGTTCAGGCGGTCCGTTTTCTATTTTCTCCCTTATGGCATCGTTCGGTCGGGCGCACCGTGTCTCGCCGTGTGAAGTTGTCCGACCGAGCGCGTTCGGTTCGGGTCGGGCCGTTTCGTTCGAGGGCGCTCGTATCAGTTTTGCAAAGTTGTGACCACCTGGGTGCCTTATGCACATTCAGGTAGCGTGTTTTCCATTTTCTCCCTTGTGGCATCGTTCAGTCAAGCGCGTAGTGTCGCGCCATGTGAGGTCGCCCGACCAAGCGAGTTCGGGTCGGGTCGTTTCGTTCGAGGGTGCCTGTATCAGTTTTGCTAAGTTGTGACTGCTCGGGTGCCTTGTGAACATTCGAGCGGCCCGTTTTCTGTTTTCTCCCTTGTGGCATCATTCGGTTGGGCGCGTCGTGTCACATCGTGTGAGGTTGCCTGACAAGGCGTGTTCGGGTCGGGTTTGGTCGTTTCGTTCGAGGGCGCCCGTATCAGTTTTGCTAAGTTGTGACCACCCGTGTGCCTTGTGCACGTTTGGGTGGCCCGTTTTCCATTTTCTCCTTTGTGGCATTGTTCGTTCAAGCGCGCCGTGTCGCGTTGTGTGAGGTCTCCTGACCAAGTGCGTTCGGGTCGGGCCGTTTTGTTTGAGGGTGCCCGTATCAGTTTTGTTAAGTTGTGACTGCCAGGGTGCCTTATGCATGTTCGGGTGGCCCGTTTACTATTTTATCCCTTGTGGTATCATTCGGTCGGGCACGCCGTGTCGCGCTGTGTGAGGTCGCCCAACTGGGCGCGGTTGGGTCGGGTCGTTTCATTCGAGGGCGCCCGTATCAGTTTTGCTGAGTTTGACTGCCCAGGTGCCTTGTGAACGTTCGAGCGGCCCATTTTTCATTTTCTCCCTTGTGGCATCGTTCAGTCGGGCACGCCGTGTGAGGTCGCTCGACCAGGCGCGTTCGGGTTGAATCGTTTCATTCGAGGGTGCCCGTATCATTTTTGCTAAGTTGTGACCACCTGAGTGCCTTGTGCACGTTTCGGTAGCCCATTTGTCGTTTGCTCCCATGTGGCATCATTCGGTCGAGTGTGCCATGTGAGGTCACCCAACCGGGCGTGTTCGGGTCAGCCTGTTTCATTCGAGGGTGCCCGTATCAGTTTTGCTAAGTTGTGACCGCCCGGGTGCCTTGTGCACGTTCGGGCGGCCCGTTTTCCATTTTCTCCCTTGTGGCATCATTTGGTTGGGCACGTCATGTCGCGCTGTGTGAGGTTGCCTAACCAGGCGCAGTCGGGTGGGGTCATTTTATTCGAGGGTGCCCATATCATTTTTGCTAAGTTGTGACCACCCGGGTGCCTTGTGCACATTCGAGCAGCCCGTTTGCCATTTTCTCCCTTGTGGCATCATTCGATCGGGTATGTTGTGTCACACCATGTGTGGTCGGCCGACCGGGCGCGTTCGGGTCGGGTCATTTCTTTCGAGGGTGCTCGTATCAGTTTTGCTAAGTTGTGACCGCCTGAGTGCCTTGTGCATGTTCGAGCAACCAGTTTGCCGTTTTCTCCCTTGTGGCATCGTTCAGTCGGGTGTGTCGTGTGAGGCCGTCCAACTAGGCATGTTCAGGTCGGGCCGTTTCGTTCGAGGGCACCCGTATCAGTTTTTTTAAGTTTTGACCACCCGGGTGCCTTGTGCACGTTCGGGAGGCCCATTTTCCTTTTGCTCCCTTAATGTGGTATCGTTCAGTCGAGCGCGCCATGTTGCGCCGTGTGAGGGCGCCTGACCAAGCGCGTTCAGGTTGGGTTGTTTCATTCAAGGGCACCCATATCAATTTTGCTAAGTTGTGACCACCCGGGTGCCTTGTGCACATTCAAGTGGCGCATTTGTCATTTGCTCCCTTGTGGCATCGTTCAATTGGGTGCGCCATGTCGTACCGTGTGAGGTCGCCCGACCGGGCGTGTTTGGGTCGGGTCGGGTCGTTTCGTTCATGGGCGCCCGTATCAGTTTTGATAAGTTGTGATCACCCAGGTGCCTTGTGCACGTTCGAGTGGCCTGTTTTTCATTTTCTCCCTTGTGGCATCGTTCGTTCAAGCACGCCGTGTCGCGTTGTGTGAGGTCGCTTGACCGGGCGCGGTCGGGTTGGGCCATTTCGTTCGAGGGGGCCCATATTATTTTTGCTAAGTTGTGATTGCCTGGGTGCCTTGTGCATGTTCGGGTGGCCCATTTGCCATTTTCTCCCTTATGGCATCGTTCGGTCGGGCGCACCGTGTCGCGCCGTGTGAGTTCGCCCGACCGGGCATGTTCGGGTCAGGTTGGGTCGTTTCTTTCGAGGGCACCCATATCAGTTTTTCTAAGTTGTGACAGCCCGGGTGCCTTGTGCACGTTCGAGTGGCCCGTTTTCCATTCTTCGGACTTAAATTGTGTGACAACACTGTGGCTGAGTTTGAAACTGGAGATTGAACATACATTTGGTTTAATTGCAATAGACATTTTCATCAATAAATGTAAAGAAATGGCTAACAAATACTATAAATTAATAAATAAATAAGACATGGCAACAAGCTGAAACAATACTTACAAAATTTTTACATTGAGATGCAAAGAATAAGCAACTAATTTAACCCCTAACCCATTTAACCCCTAAACCATAAACCTCTAAACCCTTAACCCTAACCCCTAAACCCTTAACTCCTAACCCATTTAACCCCCTAAACCCCTAGAAAACCCCTAACCCATTTAACCCCCTAAACCCTAAACCTATAAACCCTTAACCCCTAACCCCTTAAACCCTAAACCATTAAACCCTTAACCCTAAGCCCTTAAACCCTAATTCCTGACCCCTAACCCATCTAACCCCCTAAAACCTTACCCCATTAGCCCCTAAATTCTAACCCCTAAAATCCTTAACTGCTAAATCCCCTAACCCCCTAAACCCCTAACCCATTTAACCCCCTAAACCCTAAACCTATAACCCCTTAACCCCTATTAACCCATTAAACCCTAATTCCAAACCCCTAACCCATTTAACCCCCTAAACCATAAACCTCTAAACTCGTAACCCATTTAACTGCTAAAACCTAAACCTCTAAACCCTTAACCACTAACCCTTAAACCCTTAACCCCTAACCCATTTAACCCCTTAAACCCCTAAACCCCTAACCCATTTAACCCCCTAAACCCTAAACCTCTAAACCCTTAACCCCTAACCCAAAACATCTAACCCCTTAACCCCTTGATCTGGTAGGGGTTGGTTACCTTGATATTAAAAGTGGTGTATTCATACTCCTTCTGAATAACCAAAAAAGGTTCAAGGAAATTGACCAATATGTTGTCAAATTTTATCTTATCCATCTCTGGGGTAAGCTGCTTTTCGACTAACTCCACTGCTTTTGATCTCAATTTTTCCAATTGCTTCCTTCTCTCATATGATACCCGCCTTTTCCTTTCTCTTCCCTTCTAATTCCGTAATCGTGTCATAGTGATGCCAGCCAACTTCTTTGGAAAGCCTTCCTAGCAGACAATACTTGTGTCCTGGCTGAAGCCTCAACACTTTCAGAGCATCTGGAATGACCTCTCTCTTCCCCAATCTCTCTCTCTCTCTCTCTCTCTCTCTCTACCCTCCAATCCTCCCACAGCTATATCCCTCCCTCTATCCTTCTTTTTGCCCCCCTTCCATCTTTGTGTCACTATCTCCCTCTCTTACCCTTCTCTACCTCTCTCACTCCTCTCCCTCTCTCTCTCTCAGCTGATCCATTCCTTCTCCCCCCTCTCCTTTAGTTTATCTCCATCTCTCCCTTGTGACTCCCCTTGTCTCGCCACCTCTATCAATCTATGTCTTTATAATTATTCCTTCTCATATATATATATAGAGTTAATATATATCATGACATATTGGGACCTACGATTGGGTTAATTCCGCCTTGTTGGCAAGGTTAAAATGGTTAATCTTCGATAGACAAAATGTAGATCAAATATTTCATCAAAAAGAGGGAACCATACCCTATCTTCCAGGCTATGCCTATCAGTCGCTTGGCCTCTTCTTGCTCTCACATGAATGTAGTCTTGCTTGACTGGTACAGAAGAAGGTTTCACATTATCAACTATTTGTTTGGGACAAATTTTAGTTGTTTCAACACTACTACATTCTTCAAGCTTATCCTTTAAACCATCTTAGTCTTTTGTACTCTCTTCAACTTTGTAGTGCTTTCCATTCCTCTCAGTCACATATGTTTCCTTGGTCTGTTAAGGGACAAGGTCGACAACATTAGGATGTTTTTGCAATAAACAAGGGTATTTCCAGGACACAGTCAGGTGGAGCAAGAGTATAAGAGCCAAATTTCTCATGATTGTGGGACACTCGAACTTAAGATTTTCTGGAGTAGTCATGAGGTGCAGCCTTGTTATTAAGACTTCAGCAGATGGCCATTCTCCGGACTTAAATTGTGTGACAACACTGTGGCTGAGTTTGAAACTACAGAGTGAACATACATTTGATTTGATTGCACTAGACATTTTCATCAATAAATGTAAAGAAATGGCTAACAAATACTATAAATTAATAAATAAAGAAGACATGGAAACAAACAACAATACTTACAAAATTGTTACATTGAGATCCAAATAGTAAGCAAATAATTTAACCCCTAACCCATTTAACCCCTAAACCATAAACCTCTAAACGTCCCTTAACCCCTAACTCCTAAACCCTTAACCCCTAACACATTTAACCCCCTAAAACCCTAGTAAACCCCTAACCCATTTAACCCCCTAAACCCTAAACCTATAAACCCTTAACCCCTAACCCCTTAAACCCTAAACCATTAAACCCTTAACCCTAACCCCTTAAATCCTAATTCCCGACCCCTAACCCATATAACCCCCTAAAACCTAACCCCATTAGCCCCTAACTTCTAACCCCTAAAATCCTTAGCTGCTAAATCCCCTAACCCCTTAAACCCTAAACCTATAACCCCTTAACCCCTAACCCATTAAAGCCTAATTCCAAATCCCTAACCCATTTAACCCCCTAAACCATAAACCTCTAAACCCCTAAACCATTTAACCCCTAAACCCTAAACCTCTAAACCCTTAACCACTAACCCTTAAACCCTTAACCCCTAACCCATTTAACCCCCTAAACCCCTAAACCCCTAACCCATTTAACCCCCTAAACCCTCAAACTCTAAACCCTTAACCCCTAACCCTTAAACCCTATTTCCCAACTGACCTAACCCATTTAACCCCCCTATATACATAATACATAAATTATAAAGAAAAAATAAATATAAAAAAAAAAGAGATTAAAACTCCAAATATTTAAAATACAACATAATTTAATAGTGTAAAGTTTAAAACTCCTTTTAATAAATCATGATGATTTAGTAGGGTAGAAGGATTACTATATGCAAAAATCAGTCCATTATTTACTCATATAACTTTAATTGCTTCTCAAAAAGAGATGTTTTATTTTTTTGATTGTAAATATATTTAAACAATCAAAATAAACAAACATTTAATTATTTAGAAATTATTTTCATTATTTAAAATGATTATAATTATTAAAAAATATTTATTTTTAAATTAATTTGAGTGGCCTTAAAAAAAACACATGTGTTTCATTTCAAAATGTCAAAATTTTTGAAATATCAAAATTTTTAATTTCCCTCGTTCATTTCCCTCCGGTTGAATGGTTTGTCCAGGGAAGGAGGGAGGATCTGATCCAAATCTGAGTTGGAACGATAGCAAAAATGCCATAGATCCTTCACATTCATGGGGGCCAATGTGGCCACCAGATTGGCTCCAAGTTTTGGGAAGTGGTCTGTGAAGAACATGAGATGGATCCTACTAAGAGATATCAGGGCACTTCAGATCTACAACTTGAAAGGGTTATGGATAGGTCTTCAGACCTGATAACTTCGTTTTTGGCCAATCTGGGGCTAGAAAAACAACTGGGCCAAGGGGGCATTACACGGAAGGAGCCGAGCTCATTGATTTTGTGCTTGATGTTGTTAGGAAGGAGACTCGGAACTGTGATTACCTGCAAGGTATGTGTCTTTTTCAGATTTGAATCCTTGACCTTGTGTTTTTGAAATGTAGGATTTCATTTGCTAAAATGATGTGGGTTTTTTTGTGTACAGATTTTTTGTTGTGTACAGGTTTTCATAAAAAGTCCCAATCTGAAGCCACAGAGTGTTTTCATCCGTGTCTCTACAAGTCCCAATCTCAAGCCGTAGAGGTACGATCTCGTTCATGCTTTATGTTTTTTTTTTAATGCATGAAGTAAACTGTTGAACTGCTTCACATAATCAGTTGTAATTAAACTCTAACCCAGATACAATCATGTCCTCTGATCCAGAAACATTCATCTCCTCTAATCCAGAAACGACTCAATCTACGGAAGATCAGTCCCCAGAAATTCCAATAGTGCCACAGTTTGTATCACTGACCGAGGAACAGCAAACTCTATTAAGCAAGGAGGCATTCACTCGTATATTTAAAACCTACAGGCAAGCTGATGGTGCAGGGGTCAGGGATTTGCGATGTTCATTGCTTGCACGATTGATTTCTCAGGTATATGCTCCTAAATTTTTTTATCAATAGTCTGTATGAACTGCTTTAGAGATACTGGAATCTGACTTTTCCTCGTCATCAATGTTTGGCTTTAATGATTGCATTATGAACTTTGAAAAGCCTCTTTATAAAGGCGGTTTTCTCAGGAAAACACTAATACAGTAATACCTCCTCTACAAATGAAAAGTGACTCTTCAACAAATTAGTGTCCACACTAAATCCTTGTACAAAATATTCTTACTGAAGTGCCTGCTTGCACCATTACTGATTCTAACACCTCGCTCAAAATAATGTCACCTTATTATATGACATCTGCAACCAACCACCTTTAATCATCAATCGCAGATTTTATGGTTGTTGTTACATTGATTGCATGATCATGAGAGAAATTTTCAAATTCCATTCTAATAAGGCTTAGAAGCTAGAAAACTTGAAAGACAAATTCCTTAAAAATATTCTGACCATCTTACCTATTCATATTGCGGACCTTTTGCTTTAGATAGTCTCTTCTAGCCTTACCCCCGGTGAAGTTTCTTAAATCAATCATCTTTATAAATATGATGATCAAAATGAATCAATTAATTGCAAGACTATCATGCTGGGATACACCATGTTCAAACTCTTTTCCAGAAGAGCAGACAAATTCATCTCCATATGGGCAAAGAACAAGAAATTGTATGTTTAAGGTTTAGTCATTGCAAATGGAATCACCGCACTTTTGACTATTTTTCAATCCTCCCAAATGATATTGAGGAAGAAAAATTAAGTATATTGTTGATCCATGGACACCTGTTAAGCCTTTCAGATAGTTGGAAGAAACCTACTATTTGAGAGGCTGAAGGTATACCTCTCCTATGCTTGGTGATATCTATAACTATGACCCTATATGAGATTCAAATGATCATCTCTGGGGTCTATTATATACATTAACATAGTAGTCAAGCAGTCAAGCAAGGGTGTCGACTGCCTCACATTATTTGGACTTCATATTTATGGATGAAAGTTTCTCATTTCAAAATCCATGGGTGGTAAAGATGGAGGCCCTCTATGGGATCTCCATTTCACTATTTTTTGACAACACTATCATTCTATTTCATGAATCCAAAAACAAAAGTACATTTTGAGCTCATTCTGAGATGAACATGGTCTTCAAGTCCACTGTTTGGTCCAATCTACTGCTCTAGATTAGGCTTAAATTCTTGTCAACCCGAGTAGGTATTCTTAGAGGCACTTGTCTAATGTATATAGACCTAGAAGAATCTAATTTCCTAAGTGAAGGTTTATTGTAGTAGGTTCCAATACCATTTTACAAGAGATTGACATTTGGTCCCTTACACACTTTAAACACTTCTTTAATTAAATATGATCTAACATTCTAAAACCAGAGTGCTTATGGTTGTCTGAGATTTTAATCCTTTTACAAGGTTTTTATTCACAAAATCTCTTTTAAGTTATTAGATTAACACTCTAAAATCAATGATCTAATTCCTATGGTTTGTTTGAGATTCTAGTCCTCTTACAAGGACTTTACTCACATAGTCTCTTTCAAATCAGCACACTTAAATCAAATTCATTAAAAATAGATATCATGGAGATAATCTTGAATTCAATACACAATTAAACCCTCTTACAAGGTCTACTCATTAATCTAGCAATCTAATTTTTCAATTATAACCATGAACCATAAAATAGAAATAATGATTGAAATCATAAACACAACTAATCAAAATCTATGAACTCATAGTATGAAAATTAAATGAAAATACTAAATCAGATCTGAATATATAAATCTAATGGAAACATAAAGAAAGGGTGTACCAACATGGCATGGGGGCCCTCCACGCTTGCAGGCACACTTGGAGAAACTTCAAATGAAGAAAATGCTAAATCATAACACCATGAATGATCGAATTTCTGTCTCTTATTAAAATCTGGAAATCGATTACATCAAAACAGAGTTCTGAAACTTGTACATAATCTTATGTCTTCTCCACGTATCTACTTCTTCTCTTTTCACACCTAACCTATTACATGTTTCTACTACTTATTTATCATATATTACAAAAAAAAGGAGGCTATTATCATTCCACAAAAACCTAACTGACCTCCAAAGTAGGTTGAATTAGTTTGAATCCCTAAACATAAGCAAAATATCAAGCCCATTCATTTATGATTTAGATTTTTCTGCTAAACTAGCTGGGTTGACCAGCATTGACCAGATACTTAGGAACTTCGAATCTGAGGTTGGATAGATCTTTCACCATCTGTGTACATTCCATATCAAGCCCATGTTCTTCGTTTTTGGTTTACCTGTTACACCACATGTCAGAACATAAAGCATTTATAGGAAGTTACCACATCCTGTAATTTCTTGAAAATTTTTAATTTTTTTAACACAAAAATTCCACAAATTGATTTTAATGTAAAAATAACAATCATGATACTATATTAATCAATTTAAATAAGATATAAGGAATTTATGGAGGTTTAGTGAAGAAAATGGTGGGTAATGATGAGATTTTTGGATAAAAAGGTAGGCCATAAAATGAGACCAACATTTCCCCCAAACACATGGTTTTGCATGTCCTTATGCTAACCTGATGAACTTCCTATGTTTGTTGCTTCTGCAGCCTGCAATAAAACTTCTACATTCTTCTGTGCTTGATATTCAGTCTTCATCCTTTTGTACTTGGTCTTCATGTCTTTCTTCTGCTGATACCATTTTCCAGCCCATTTTCAAATTTCAGTTTGTTTGGCTTTAAGTTTTATGATTTTCTTCTTCAATTTTTCATTTTTCCTTTGAATTTTCTTGCTTTTTTCTCTCAATGCTTCATTTTATTTCTTCACAACTCTTTCTAATACCTCTGCTTCCATGATTTCTTCTTTCAAGTCTTGAATTTTTTTCTCTAGCTCCTTCTGTTTTATGTTTGAAGGTGCTGGCTCTTTTTCTTCTTCCTTATTACCTTCAATTTCCATTTCATGTATATCTGCATCCTATTCTAGTTGTACATCTTGTTCTGATTGTACATCCTGTTTTGGTTGTAGGTCATCATCCTCTTACAATGTCTTTCCTTTTATCCTCCTGGATCTTCTTGTATAGGAAGTGAAAACTTTATATTTTGCAATTCTCTTAGCATCTTCTTGCCTCATTCTTCTTGTTTTTACACTGCTACTAGGCTGGGAAACAGTGCCTGTTTTGAATTTAGGATTTTCGTCATTTATTTCAACCACATCAACCATAAATTATGTACTTCCTTGTTTTTCTTGTTCATATTCGTTGGTTTTTATTTTATTGGAAATTAAGAATCCTTCCCATGTTATTCCTCTCTTTTGCAATTTAAAATCAATTAAAATTTTAATCAAACCAAAATGACACAAACTTTTATCCTCATTACCCTTCTGTTTCTAAGTATTTTTTGACATCTTTGTTAATCTGTGTAAAAGGAAATAAGGCAAATTGATGGTACATTTCCCTTTTAAGTGCAACAAGATCTTGATGTGATATAAATATACTATACTATATCTCCCTTCACATGTGATAAACTTTTGGATGATGTAAACCATTTCATCCCATGGATGAATGAGCCAACTCCTAGGAACTCCTTTTTCCCAATTTACTGAAGAAACTCTTGATCTAGACATAAATTGGGTCCATGATTTTTCTTTGAACTTCTTGGTTTTAAAATATTTCTCCCCCTCTGGATTAAAGTCTATTTCCTGAGCTATTGCGTCTTCTAAAATTCTAAAGGAAAGATTCCCTATTAAGGTTTTTTCTCCATTGAATGAAAACACAAACTATTTCGTGACTTCTTCATTATACCCATTGAATTTTTCCAAGAAAGGTAACCATTGTTTTTCTCTTAAACTTTTGACACAATCCTCATGAAATTTTGAACTGCCAAACTTTTCTGGCTCTGCCCTATTTTCCATTTAAAACTTCACTGTTTTAACCCTGTCTGCCTATGCTTTGTAAAACAAAAATTATTAACCAGGGTTTTTTAATTGTTACCTCTTCTATTGCACTCGGGCTAACTGACCTTAAATTTCTGAGTTGTCTTCAAATTTCTAGGCTGGCCTCGAATTTATGAGCTAACTTCTTGTTTTGGATAATCCCCAACGCCTATGTTTCTCCCTTTTTTCAAGCATCGTATCCTGGCAACTATCTTCAAACTATATTCGTCGTATTTCTATTTTTAAACCACAGAGCCCGAACTTAACCTCCTAAATTCGGACTTGTGCCGACCTTTGTGATTGGAAAAACTTAAAATTTAGCCTGCTATCATGAAATGGAATTAATATGATGATGGCGTAGAGGATAGGGTCTTGTTAGCAGAGATCGTAGTCTTGTTTGCAGGGTCTGTAGACATGGTCACAGAGAATTCAGATTGTGGTTGCAGAGAAATGATAGATCATGGTGAATACATTCATTAACAGATAAACGCCGTGAATAACATTTTTGTACTGTCTGGCAGTCGGAATGATTGAAACTTAACAGATGTCTTCTCATTAGATGTCTAATAAGGCCGCGGAGAGGCCTTATAGACCCGTTGGTACTTTGTTGGTAGTGGTTTGTACTTTGCTGGTAGTGGTTGATTTGAAAGGTTTATGAGTTTATGAAAAGGTCTGAAGGGGTATAGCCAGCATAAAGATAGGCTAAGGTCTATAGTGGTGATATGTGTGATATAGAAATAGAGGTGAGTGTATAGGTGTTACAGGTCAAAATACCTCCTCATCAACTCAGAGGAGAAGATAAATATGGAAGGAATACAAAGACCTAAACTAAACCTATTTCTGCCAAGGTAACGCTTCACTATGACAACACACGAGCGTTATAACACACCTTATCAGTGAATAGAATGCGTTAGTGGTTAGGGCAATGCTATGTTTACACTAGAGGGCAGAGTTACCCATGTTTTAAGTTTGGAACGGGAAAAACCCGCGGAGAATGATTTGAATCTCCAACTTTTTCTCACAAGAGATTCAGTACAAAAAGGAAAATGCAACGCACTAATCTCTTATTGGGCCTTGCCATAAACAACTGAACTCTCAAAGAAGGAAAAAGCATGGAGGTTGAGGAAACGTCTTGGTTTTTTCTATTCAGAACTGGTGGAAAGAGAAGGGCAATGATTTCTCTCTCCATCTCCTATAAAATGGAGTTGAAGGGTCTTGGTTCAAGGTCGAAGGATTGTTAAAGTTTTTGAATACTTGTGAAGTAGAGATCATTGTTGTAGTGTGAAGGTCAAAGGTAAAAGAGGTTCATTGAGAACTTGTTGGTCAAGACATCACCACTTTGAGAGATAGAGAGATTGGAAGGCTGAGGAGGGCTTGGTACAACCGACAGTTGTAATCCTCCTTTTTATAAATCAATAGAACTGTATCTGTTTTTTCCATTCTATGCATTGATATTGTCATTATTATTTAATCACTTATATAGCATGAGATGAATGGCTTAGATGTGCATAGTTTAAATGTTTATTATACATTGGCTTAATTGATAGGAAATATATGTTATGGTAGAGATTACGCAGGTGCTTTAATGATTTCAGGGCCAAGATTTGGAGCTGGTGAAGGAGAACTCCTGCTTCGCTACCTAGTGCTCTCCAAGGGACTTCGAGATCATTAAAGAGGTAATCTTCCATATTACTCTATCAATTTTCTTTAAGTTAATATGAATATGCATGTGCCATCTTTGTGAACTATACAGCGAATCTTACTATCTGCCTCGGGCACCGGAAATCCCTAAGAGGGATATTTGATAAACAACAACCCAAGAATTTTTCCCTATAGCAGAATTGGCGACTCCGCTGGGGACTTTCCCCATAGTTTCCGGACTATTTCTTTCCTCCTTTCTTCTTTCCTTTGTTCACAAACCCTTCTAACCTGTATTTATGCCCAATAGACATTTCAAAAGCTCACAGAGTTCAATCCTGTTTCTGTTTGATCATCTGAAGAACTTTACCCTGGCTAACGCTATCTCTGTTTGTTTTCCAGTGCATTATAATGCTGGCTCTGCTTAAATACTGTGCGTTAGTCTCTAGATTAACGTTGTCTTTACTCAGAGACAGTGCGTTACTCAGCCAAAAATTTTTGTTCACCCCTGTGATTGTGTTTTGGTTGCAGAATTTTTTGGCCATCAGTATCTCTCCTTGACTGAATCCCTATGCTTGTTTACTAAGCTGGAATTTCTATTTGTTTTCTCTTGTTTGAAAAGTTAGTGTCAAAAGCATTTACTTTTTAGAGAATAATTTTTTTTTTAGTTTTTCTGCATCTAGCTGACTTAATTCTGAAAATTTCAGTTCATAGACTGTTAAGAAGAGGTAGATAGAAGTTTGAATCTTTAAATATTGAACTGTGTTATTTTAATGTTAGTGCATGGATGTTGAAAAGAAACCTCTCCTTGTAGAAATACTCTTCATCGAATTGAATATTTAGAGCATATTTTTGCATGATTTCTTGAGTCAAAGTCTCATTACATTTCATACGTCCACTCCCCCTCTGCAAGACTAATAATCAAGTACACTAAGAATCAAGCAATAATAAAATAAAGCACATTACTCTTTTTGAGCTTACACCAACAGTAGTTTAGGCTAGGATCTTGGGTTAGGAAAAGTGATAAAATCACCCAAGATCTCAAAACTTGAAACTAGAGTCATTAACGAGCGAAATACTACTGCACTCATATTATCGGGATTGTTCCTTTATCGAAGCTCAATGCGAGACAACACTTGGGTGCACAAGAAGGTAGCCCGCCTTCGACTGCATCTAGTGGGTGTGTTATATATTGGGGTTCCCTTCGGGGATGTTGAAACTAGATCGGGGATCTAGTTATTCTGCCCATATAGCATGATGTCCTTGACCGTGGACCCCCCTGATGATGTCTGTGATTTGAGGTATCTTTAGTGGCCATACTTTTTAGGGAATTACACGAGGTGACTGGGACAGGTTGTCCTGGTACCTGAAACAGACAGACCCACTCTATCTTCGATCTTTAGGAGGGTACTCGTCTTCAAGAGAGTGCTTACACCTATCGTCTGAGGTTCGGGCGAAGCTCTAGAGTGACCGTAATTGTACTTTCGACCAACCCTCTTTGTATACTATTGTGATACTGGATTTCATCACCAGAAAATGGTAGTACTCAGACAGGGCACCCTATTCTGGCTGCTTGCTGATTGATTTTAGAGAGTACTTTTTTCTTTTTTCTTTTTTCTTTTTTAGGTGTGTGGTTAATGTCATTGAGACTTTATAATACATCATAATTTATTAAAATTTGTTAAAAATAAACAGGTCACCGTGGTGTCATCCGACCCATGCCGTCTGTCTCGACGACAGAAGGGTCTACCTCCTCTGCCTCTTGAGGAACAATTGAACCTTGGTGAACCCGTGCCTTCTACAGAACAGCAGTCTCCATTGACAAACACTGATTTACACATAGCCTCATATCATACGGAATTTCCAGAGGACCCTTTCACGGAAGGTGTCGTACCTCATTACAATCCTCCACTCACTGATCCGTTGGGGCCTGTGATAGTTCAGATTCCACCACGCCAAGATATGTATTCGGCTGCACAAACATCCATTTCACCACTGACATCCACAGGGTCGATGCCAATGGCAACCATCCCAGGTTTGCCACCATCCTCCCCGCCAGTTGTCAGTTCTATGCCATCAGTTGGTAACCCTAGTATTCAACATATACCTAATCCAAACACTACGGTCATCACAACTGTCAGTAGCTTGCCGAATCCTTCGGGATCTACTCCTACCGTGACCACGTTGGGACCCACTGTTTCTCCTCCCACGAGTGTGACTACTTCGGTTCTTTTTAACAACCCTTTTGGTTGGAACCCTTTGTAGAGTTCAAACCCCTTGGCCACTATACCAGGGGGTAGTGTCACCAGCACGCAGGTAGTAGGGAACATTTCACTTCCCCTTTAATCCTTAGGACAAGCGGGACAACCTATTGTTAATACTATTCCCTTAAGTGGTTCAAATATAGGTGTAGGGTCTATGTCGTTACCGAACTATGCAAGTAGTAGAATGCCTCCAGGAAACTCTATTGCATCCATATGGACTAACCCACCCCAACCTCCATCTGGAATAGGAGGGCACTTTTATACTGGGGGAAACCAACCGTTCGCCCCGCAATACAATATGCCCTATGGACAACAACCATATGTCCCTACACCTCCACCTATAGGAAATTTTTATCAAAGTCCTACTTATCCTCCTGGTAACACATTGATGGGCGGACCCTATGTTCTAAACAGTCAACCCAAACTTCCTTGGTTAGATTCAGGGGCAAATCCACAATTTCCATTTTTGGCAGCTCTGGATATCCCCGACATCCATAAACTGACTAATGATCCCATCAATCACAACCCTCTCTGGCCTCCAGTACCGCACAAGATTCCTTATGACATCCCAAAGTTCGATGGGAAACAAGGGGACGACCTAGCCGCACACATCACTACCTTTCATCTATGGTCTATATCTAATTCCATGGTGGATGATAGTGTCTGGCTTCAACTATTTCCCTGCACCCTTACAGGCAATGCCGCCAAGTGGTATATTGAATTGCCACATGCCACCATCAACACTTTCGGCGCTTTAGCGATGGATTTTCTAATGAAATTCCAATTACCAATCATATTTGAAACCGGAACGGAACCGTTAACCTCGCTGCGCCAAGACACCGCCACCCATATCTCTGATCACATTCATGAATGGAGACGTAGGAGGAGGCTAGTCAAAGCACCAATCCCGGATCATGTCTTAGCTAATTGGTTTTGTAAGTCTCTCTTACCCCACATCTCTAAAGACATTGGCCTTTCCAGTGTGGTTACAAAAGATCAATGCATTCGTCGTGCCCAACATTTGGATTTAATCTATTCACAATCTGGCACGATATATGATTTGCTCCCCAATGCCCCTGGTAACCCAAATCCTCCAGCTACTTAGAAAACCAGAGCCCATTCCGACGGTCTCGTTGGCACAATCTCTGGTGTAGCCACAAAACAATCTCAAGGGAAAGCCTCCTAGTCGTCCTCGGCTGCCACCGCCCCTCACCAAATGACTACTCTTCCTAACGTTGAGGTAAATTGTGTGTAAACTTCACAAAAACCTAGTGGGAAAAATAAGAAGAACAAGAAAAAGACATCTTCTTCGAAAGAGAATTCGAACAATCAGAATAACCCTAATCATAAAAACACTGCCAAAAATGACAAAGGGAAGGATAAAACCATAAAATTTCCTTGCAAGATCTGTGCGGAGGACCACTTGACATAAAAATGTCCTCGGCTGCAAGAATGCATCGATTTTATCACAAACAAGGATTCTGGGTGAACACCTATCGTTCTTCATAATCCTTTCCCTCATCAACAGCAGCAACATCAACATGGGTTGTGGAAGCCACTTACAACTGACAACAGGGCAATGGTGGTTCAGTGTCCATTGAAAGTAAGGAAGTACATTATGGCATGGAGAGTGTTGAACTTCAAACACGAGCCAAACTTTATGGAAATCCTACCATAGATGCGCAAGAACCTAGTACTAGTTTAAATCCACCGTCGCCCAACGATTTTCATATCGAACGACCTACTGCTGACCCTGTGATTCGTCCCCCCAAAGTGACACTTCGACGCATGACTCATAACACCTATGCACGTGCAGCTCAAAACTACAACATTGTAGAAGATTTGGCATGAGCACCGTTAGCTATGTCTACTCTCGAAGTATTGCAAACTTGTCCAGCACAAAGGAAAGCCTTGCTTTCGGCCATTTTTGGAATAGACCCCCAGGATTCCATGCTAGCTATCTTTGATATGGAAAAATCTAAACCTCGCCTCTCACACCAACTCGCATTCTAGGTGTAGGTTGTGTCGAAAGGGAGACCAATCCATCACACTATCATAGACGAAGGTGCTTCGACCTGCGTTATGTCACAAGCTTGCTGGCTCAATTTAGGTTCTCCTACCTTAACACCACCGTTGAATTCCCTCAAAGCTTTCGATGGCCACACGTTCCTCCCAAAAGGATACCTTGCTATCTTTCCCATCACTCTGGGTGGGAAAATGGTAATCGTGGATGTTGAAGTCGTAGAGCGCCATCTTGACTATAATCTATTGCTTGGTCGCAGTTGGTCTTATGCCATGACCGCCATTATTTCTTCGGTCTTCCGACTCGTCCTATTTCCATTGGATGGGAAAATATTCACAGTGGATCAGTTATCCTTCTACACCCCTGATTATGCCACGTTACCAAGTAGCATTGTACCCCTAATAGGAGGCTTTCCTGACTCTTACATCAATATCAGTACCAGTCTTCTGAAGGCATCCTCCCTACTGGGTTGTTTTCCTCTCCTGCCGCCACAAATCCCAAACACGGTTGCAATGATATCCACCACTTTGGATGGCTCTATCGACCCATGGATCCTTTCGGCACCTTCAGGCATTTATTCCTACAGAGATCAGATGCTGCTCTCACCAGCCAAGTTGGCCTACCAAGCCATCCAAATTACATCTGAACCCTCCACTGCTATGGTTTCGACCAAAGGTACAAACCTCCCATCCATCACAGTTCTCTCTAAGGATGTCCTCAATGAAGTCTTGCCTATAGACGAAGCTATTCGAGAGATCATGTCTCTAGAAGAATGACCTTGGGGAGAGTTTCACCATCGCGCTTCGATGATCGACTCGTACGTGATAAAAACTAAAATCCCATCCTTTGACCCACCTGAGATGGTTCCCTCTGCTTACACGACTATTCAAACTATCGATTCAGAATGGAACATGGGTAATATTTCTAAGACAATGCTCATTGATATCTCGGTCAAAACGGGTATCGTGGAAAATATTCAGATTGGAGCCGATTGCAATCCTGAGGAAATTGCATGCTTCACATCCCTTTTCAAGGAATTCCACGATGTGTTTGCTTGGTCTTATGAAAAAATGCCTAGCATAGATCCATCTATATTCGAGCACGAAATCAAGATTTATGACAATGCCAAACCAATTTAGCAACGAATCAGACCTGTCCACCTGTGCAAAGCAGCCGCCATCAAAATGGAGGTAGAAAAACTTTTAAACGCTGGTTTCATCTATCCCGTTCCTTTGATGGAATGGGTTTCCAATCCGGTTCCCATCGATAAAAAACAAGGCACCATTCAAGTTTGTGTTGAATATCGCGATCTGAACGCCGCTTGTCCCAAAGAAAATTATCCTACGCCATTCATAGATCAGATTCTCGACAATTGTGCCAGATGTGAATCTTTTTCCTTCATGGATGGATTCTCGGGCTATAACCAAATTGCAATTAAAAAATATGACCAGCATAAAACTGCCTTTATCTGTCCTTGGGGCACATTTGCGTATCTTAAACTCCCATTCAGTCTGAAGAATGTTGAAGCAAATTTTGAGCGGGCTATGGACTACACTTTTCACAACATTCGACATATTGTACAGGCTTACTTGGATGACCTTTCGGCCCATTCCAAGAAATGACCTGATCACCTCACTCATCTGAAAGAAATTTTTGCTAGGTGTAGATTATACAATATACATCTGAATCCTCATAAGTGCGTATTTATGGTCGAGTTCGGACGTCTGTTAGGTTTCATTGTCTCCAAGCACGAGATTAGGGTTGATCTTGATAAGGTTAAGGTGATTGTTGAATTGCCGACACCACAATCCATCCTTCAACTCCAACGTTTGCAAGGGAAGGCAAACTTTTTATGTCGATTCATCGTTAACTATGCCGAGATGACGAAAGGCTTTATACGATTATTGAAGAAAGGAACACTATACTTGTGGGATGACCAAGCTCAATAGTCATTTGATGCTTTAAAACATGCACTTGTTTCAGCCCCACTCCTTAGTGCCCCCGACTACTCACACGACTTTATCCTCTACCTGGCAGCCTCACCATCCTCACTTGGAATGGTTTGGTTTCAAGTTCACAATGACGACAGTGAACATGTGATATACTATTTGTCCAAAGGTCTAATCAGACCTGAACTACGTTATTCACATGTGGAGAAACTTTCTTTGGTGGTAGTTTTTCCGTCACTCGACTCCGACACTATATATTGCTGTGAAAGACTACGGTTATTTCTTTGGATAACCCCATGCGACACATCCTGTCTCGAAAAATTATTGGACGAAAATATTCCAATTGGATCATAATCCTCCAACAATTTGATTTGGTCTTCACAGCTACCAAAGCAAAGAAATCCCTCGTCTTCACCGAATTATTATCGGACCTTCCCAGAGTCGACCTAGGAGAAGTAGCTCATGATACATTTCTTGATGAATCTGTATACTTGATTGATTCTTCGGACCCTTGGTATGGAGACATTTTGGTCTACCTACAAACCCAACGCTTCCGCCCAAGTCTCATGTCTGACGATCGTCGTTGTATCCGCCACCATGCAAAGCACTACTCGTGCTGAATGATACACTATATCACCATGGCATCGATACTATTCTCCGGCGTTGTCTCACTTTAGATGAGGTGGAACGCGTTTTGAATGACTGCCACACAAGGGCATGCGATGGTCATCTTTCAGGCATAGCTACTGCCCAAAAAATCCTGCGCGCTGGTTACTATTGGCCCACTTTGTTTAAAGACTGCATTGTAGTGATCCAGAAGTGCCATCAATGTCAAATTTTCACAAAGAAAATGTGTGCTCATCCTGCCCCCCTTCATCCGGTTATCTCCATTGGTCCTTTCGCTAAATGGGGAATTGACTTTGTCACCTACAATCCCACTTTGGAAAATGGACACAACTACATTGTGGTTGTGGTCGACTATGTTACGAAATGGGCGGAAGCCATTCCCACTTTTAAGGCCGATGGCAAAACCGCCACTCGCTTCCTATTCAATCAGGTAATCTGTCGGTTCGGCGTACCCCTATCTATTTTCACAGATCATGGATCCCACTTTCAGAATCATATAATGACCGAATTAAAATCCATGCCAGGTTTTCGTCAAGATCAATCTTCGTCTTATTAACCTTAAGCTAATGGTCAAGTTGAAGCCGTAAATGGCGTCCTCAAAACCATGATTCGTCGACTGGTCGGAAATCATAAAACCACATGGAATCAGAAGTTTTATTCTGCGTTATGGGCATACCGAACGTCAGTCAAAACTGCCACAGGCTTCACGCCATTCCAACTTGCATTCAGCTTGGAGGCAGTACTTCCAATCGAGTGCAAAATTCCATCACTAAAACTCGCGGTTGAACTCCTGCCTGGCACCACCACCACAGAAGATCACTTGCTCTCACTCGATCATTTGGAAAAAACTGGTCGAGATGCTACACTAGCACTCGAAGCTTACCAACGTCGAGTCAAAGCTCAATACGACAAATCTATCAAGCCTCGTTCTTTCCAAGAGGGTTATCTTGTTCTACTCTATGATCAGAAACATGACCTCTTTGGGGCAGGAGCACTCCAAGCATTATGGCTTGTTCCTTACATCGTCACTAAAGTCCTTTCAAAAGGGGCTTACTAACTTCAGGACTGTAATGGAATCCCACTCACGGAGCCCTACAACGTATCTAAAGAAGTATTTTTCCTAGCTTCGCACTAGGCATATGCTTTGTAATTTTATGTATATAAGTTTTGCCTATTGTTTTGATGTTTCTGGATATTGTTTTGGATTTTGAGGTGTTTTTCTCATTTATAATCTTTTTCTTTCACACAGATGTCATCATACTCCTTATCATATGTCAGATATGCGGACAGTGATAGTCGTCACACTAGACGCATTGCTTCAGCTGCTTGGGTTCTCTATACTCCTGAGTTGGAACTTCTTAGTTCTAGGGGAACTTTCCTAGGTAGTGCCACCAATAACGTTGCCGAGTACATGTCAGTGATCCAACTCCTCGTGGAGGCAATGTCTCGTGACATCTCCAATTTAGGGGTCAGGTTAGATTGCCAACTCGTCATTATGCAGTTAAACAATCATTACCGTGTCCGTCATCCAGTCTTGTTACATTATTTTTTAAGGGTGCAACTTTTAGAACGTAAATTTCAAACAATCACATTTGAGCACGTTCCTAGAGAATTTAATGCATTAGCCGATTCTTTGGAAAACTATGTGTTAGATTGGAATTTGTCACATTTATTCTAAAATAATTACACATGAGCATATATATTTTCATCCCATTGAAAAATACATAAAAAATCACAAAACACAAAATCACCAAAAAGTATGTATATATATATATATATATATATATATATATATATATATATATATATATATATATATATATATATATATATATATCTGTGTGTGTGTGTGTGTGTGTGTGTGTCGTGTCCAGTACAATAGTTACATCAAAAAATCTTCCAAAACTTGGGTGTTTTACAAAAATTTTGCTATACTAAGCCACACTATGACACTAATACATCTGCTCCGCCAGCTAGGCCTGATGATCATGGTAACATACAAATGCTTTGGCTATCCTCCTCAGAGGCACTAGGTATCTCTTCAGCACGCCTACAATATGCCGCTACAAGCGAAATGGAACCTCCCGCATAGGAAGGGGTGGTATGACCATACTCAAACCCTCTAGGTTTCTGGAGAGTTCATGTAAAACCTAGGCATCATCATCCTCGGTGGCTTCCACATCCTTTGCTAGTGCGACAGCCTCGGGTAGTTGCAGTCCTCGATGTGCATAGCGAGGGGCCCCAACCGGACGAACAGGTGCCACATCTATGTCAAGCAAACAACGCTTCATGTCAAAACATAATTTTCACCCTGTTTCAACAAAAAAATTGCATAAACATTCAAAAGACAAAAAACAAAGTACTTCCTTGAAATACACTGATCATTTCCTTCTTACCATCGAGTCCCCACTGGGTACCAGGGGGTAGTGCTAACTCTGGATCGCCTGTGAAGTTCATCCCTGCATAGGGATAATACTCAATCATAATAATCTGGGAGTTCAGCCAATCAAAAAATCCATAATAAAAACAGTGGCGGATGGGACCCTCTCTAATCCGTAGAAGCAAGGCTGCCCACCGAGCCTGCCTCGGCTCGCATGGGCCCAATGGCGCTATAACGATCCTGGGCCTCATCAATGGTACCCACTCCAGTAAGAAAGAGACAATCAGTGTACCGTACCCAAACTCTCTCTGGGTACGGGTCTTACATGCAGTAAGCTCTGCTCGGACCCAACGAACAACTCCGTCGCACCAATCAAAAACCTCAGGCTACATAAAATCCAAGGCTAGTAGCATCTGGGCCTTGGTGGCCACATGCTGACTCTTGGCACCTACTAAGTGAACAATCATCCATAATATAGACCTCAGTGGTCTCAAAGTCACCCGTGCGATCGGTACCCGATTGCTCATGGCCTGAGTGTCACGTATGCAATGCTCAAGAATCAGATCAGCAGTGGAATGTGGGTCAACTCTGGACCCCGTCAAGTTGGGCCTTGGTCCACGACATGATAAGCCGGTAAAAAATTACACATCATCCTTCTCGATTGAGAGCTCATTGCCTCCAATCCAAAAGACATGGTGTCGCTCATCCCATTGCTGGATTAGCCACCTCAGGATATCCTCTTGACCCCTCATCAGTTCTAAGCAGGCATATTTTAGCAATCTGTGTCTGTGGAGAGCCATCAAGCTTGCAGCATCCATCATAATATCTCGTTCTTCCCGTTCATTTTCTCTCTCTCGCTAGATACTCATGATTAACAGTTGAATACCTGCAAATGCAACATTTTCAACCGATTAAAAATTGCCTGGACCACTTCAAAATGATGGGAAATGAGTTGCTAAAAAATGCGGTGCACCTAACATTGACCTTAGTGTCAAACAGAGTGCGCTAATGCGACATCCCTTCATGGGAAGTGCGCTTAACGCGGCTCTAACACTACTGGCCCACGTTAGCCGCAAACATTTTTTAGGGCCTCATAGATTTTCCATTTTGAACCAGCAAAACTTAACAAAAATACAATTAAATGATAGCAGAAAGTTCTAGATCTTACCTGGATCTCGTGGGAAGGAAAATCGTTGCCCGGATTGACCGCAATCATCAACTAAATATTTCACCCCTTTTCACGCCAGAGCTCCTTCACAGCACTCAAAACAGTGAAAATGAAGGTCTTCTGACCTTCTTATAGCCAATTTTGGGGCTTGACTCTCTTAAGCTAGTCAGAAAAAGTAATGAATTCTTGCTGCATATGTGTCACAACTATTGAGATTTGTTACTGATGTTCTGATGAGTGATCAAGATTCATATGTAGACATACACATGTTTAATCGAGCATTCTTTTTACGGTATTTTTCTTGCTCGTTAATCCGAAAAACCTCGAGTTTTCTTCTTCGGACTAGTTAAAATTATACGAAGTTGATGTCGAGCATTCTTTTTATGGTCTTTTAATCCAAAAAAACTAGAGTTCTCTTCTTCAAACTCGTTAAAACTGATATGAAGAAGCACTGAGCTTTCTTTTAGGGACATTTTTCTCGCTCATAAAACTGAAAAAACCCCGAGTTGACTTTGTCGGGCTCGCTAAACTACCACGACAGAGAGTAAGGAGCCATTCTTTTCCTCTTTTTCAGAGCTCTTGAAATTGAAAAAGAAATCGAGTTTTCTCTGCGTGACTCGTTAAAATTTCACGGAGGGTACCGAGTTTTTCTTTGTTGGACTCGTTAAAATTTCACAAAGAGTACTGAGTTTACTCCGTCTCCTCGTACTCATAACAAAATGAGGTAGATGTCCATCGAACATATATTTCTCACTTTTCCAGCTTCGATGGACTAACTCACGAAAAATGAACTGTTCCGGGCTTACTATTCTCCCTTTGTCGTGCCCGGTTATCAAGACATGACAAAGGTACCCCGATGGAGTTGTCTTTTACGACATCTTTCAGACTCTCTAAATATGAAAAATTCACCGAGTTTACTCGTCTAGACTTGTTAAACCTAATCAGATGGGGCACAGATTTGTTTTTTATGATATTTTTCAGACTCTCTAAATATGAAAAATTCACCGAGTTTACTCGTCTAGACTCGTTAAACTTAATCAGACGGGGAAAAATTTGGACAAAATGGATACTATCTCTGTTACATTTCAGAAAGGTCGATTTGGTAGCAAAAATCTCGAACACGACACTTCCCAGAAAACTCTTTCGCAGTTAGCCAAACCCTACCATCTATGAGTATTAGCCTTCATTTCCCAGTGTTCATACACCAGTCAAAATACTAACACACTCTTTGGTGTTCATTAAGTCTCGGCCTTCTTTGTACCATTACGGTCTATGGATTTTCAAGCGGTCTAGCTATAATTTTTCTCTTATCAACCAAACCGCTCATTATTCCAGAAATTATTTGTCGTCTGACATCCCCATTTACTCTTCATTATCTCCATCACAAAAAAATCAGTTGGTTTCCGTTTTGTGTTGACTGATGTAGGACGCCTCAGTGCCTACCCTTCAACAGATCTCTTCCTATCGACTTCAGCATCTTATCTAGGAAGATGATCCAGAAACTCATCGGTACCCGAATGCTTGTAGACATCAGTGGCAGGTAGTCTTTTTTTTGATCAGGAGTCTTCATCATTGGCTCCTGGTTGAATGATTCTATGAGTGTTCGACTTCAACTCTTTTTTCACACTTGCTAGATTGTACTGTGCATCTTAAGGACCATCATCATTATTGGTGGCCACCTTCGCATCTGTTAACAATTTTCATTATTGACTGGTAATCAGACGATTTCTCACATGTTCGACGACATCTCCTTCATTCACATGTTGAGAAATATGCAGTTTAAGTGAATCGGCGGTCAAGACCTTGGGGCAAAGGTTACATCATTAAAGTTGTGTTCCCTTCCCCAAGTTGTAATATTGTTTATCGAGACAACTTCTTCAGCCTGATCCTATTATGATAGAAACTTCCACATTGTGCTTATCAGTGGACAGATTCTTCATATCTCTATTCTAGAGAAATCATGTTATTTAAGCTATTGAGCATGGGAATGCCTGACTCAAGGAAGATACTATATTTTCTGACATATGTTGTTGTTTCAGGTTTTCCTCAGTCTTTCAATCTCTTTATCTCTACTACACACATTGTAAAGTATTTCGGCCACCATCTTCATCTCTGACCTCACAATTTAGGGGGCATCTGTTACAGGTCAAAATACCTCCTCATCGGCTCAGAGGAAAAGATAAATATGGAAGGAATATGAAGACCTAAACTAAACCTATTTCTGCCAAGGTAACGCTTCACTATGACAACACAAGAGCATTATAACACACCTGATCAGTGAATAGACCGCGTTAGTGGCTAGGGAAACGCTCTGTTTACACTAGAGGGCAGCGTTACCCATGTTTTAATTTTGGAACAGGAAAAACCCACGGAGAATGATTTGAATCTCTAGATTTTTCTCACAAGAGAGTCAGTACAAAAAGGAAACGGCAAAGCACTAATCTCTTATTGGGCCTTGCCATAAACAAATGAACTCTCAAAGAAGGCAAAAGCATGGAGGTTGAGGAAACATCTTGGTTTTTTCTATTCAGAACTGGTGGAAAGAGAAGGGCAATGATTGCTCTCTCCATCTCCAATAAAATGGAGTTGAAGGGTCTTGGTTCAAGGTCGAGGGATTGTTAAAGTTTTTGAATACTTGTGAAGTAGAGATCATTGTTGTAGTGTGAAGGTCAAAGGTCAAAGAGGTTCATTGAGAACTTGTTGGTCAAGACATCACCACTTTGAGAGATAGAGAGATTGGAAGGCCGAGGAGGGCTTGGTACAATCGATGGTTGTAATCCTCCTTTTTATAAATCAATAGAATTTTATTTGTTTTTTCCATTCTATGTGTTGATATTGTCATTATTATTTAATCACTTATATAGCATGAGATGAATGGCTTAGATGTGCATAGTTTAAATGTTTATTATACATTGGCTTAATTGATAGGAAATATATGTTATGGTAGAGATTACACAGGTGTTTTAATTTATTGCAGGGCCAAGATTTGGAGCTAGTGAAGGAGAACTCCTGCTTCGCTACCTAGTGCTCTCCAAGGGACTTCGATATCATTAAAGAGGTAATATTCCATCTTATTCTATCAAGTTGCTTTAAGTTAATATGAATATGCATGTGCCATCTTTTTGAACTATACAACTAATATTACTCTCTGCCTCGGGCACTGGAAAGCCCTGAGAGGGATATTCGATAACCAACAACCCAAGAATTTTACCCTATAGCAATAGGAATAGGCTATGAAATTGATATAGAAATAGGCATGAGGGGTATAAAGGCATGTAAAAACCATTAGGCATATAGGATAGCTTTATGGGTGCTATGGTTTTTAAAAGTGATAGCATAGGTTAAGATGTTTAGGAGTAGTGGTATATGGGTTATGAAATTGATATTAATAAGTAACCATAGATTAATTATTTAACACTAAAATAATCATAGGAATTTTAAGTGCTAAAAACAAAAATTTTACAATCCTTTACACTTGCTGGCTGATATAGTCCTGAGTTGATCTTTTGCAGGTGTAACTAGTTGGCTTTGTACAGATGTGATTGGTATTTTTATTCAAAACATGTCCCTCGAAAATGAGTATAAACAGGTCCCTTGAAATCCGAAAAGTCATGTTGATGCAACTTCTATCATTCTTGATGTTGTAGAACATATTGATGCAACCATGTTTAAATTTTGATAGGCAACCTTTAAAAATTGTTAATGCAGCCTTTGACATACTTTGTTACACATGACTTTCATTTTCTTGTTGCAGAATTTCTAGAAATGAATGGATATCTTGTGGACTGTTGTAAACAAATTTAGTTCTATTACCATGCTCAAGAGAATTTAATGTTTGCCATTATTGGAGGACAGAGATATACCATAAGAGCTCGATTTTGTGTTGTAGCCTTTTATTAAGACTTGAATCAGTTAAACCCTCGAACCTATTGCAACCCTATATTGAGGCTTGGTTCTATTGAAGGCGCCATACTTTGGACCTCTTCATTGCAGTCTCAAGCCAGGGATATAGCTACAGGATTTTGACATATTTTATGCAGTGAACATCTATTAAAATATCATATTATCTCCTATTTACTGATGCTTGGACAGAAATTTCGAATTAGCTAAGTCACCTGTTTTTATTTATGAGCTCAGTGTTAAGTTACAAGACTGTGATAAGACTCAATGACTTATGTTTCATATACCAATCTAGCTTGTAAAGCTCGATCTTGCAGAATTGAGCCCAAGAACACCTCAGACTTACCTTTGTGGAAGTAGAGTGGTGATAACACATATGTGGAGTATATTTGAAGGGTAAATTAGTGCTTCCTTGGAGTTCATATAGAACACATCTGTAGAAGTGTATACCAGTGTTTATTTGAAGCTCAGGTAAGATAGATTTGTGGAGGATTAAATATTCAACTGTGGAGGGCTCGATGATATTGGAGGCTTGAAAAATCAACACTGTGATGGAAATTTTGATTTATAGACCACTTTCCACCACCATTTATGTCTAACGTTCCTTTCTACTGAATTTAGGTGAATGTACCCAAGTTTGTGCATGTAGATCCCATAGAGAGAATGTGACCAAACCAATTCATCATCTTTGTTAGTAAGCCTTATACAAGACTATGTCAATGCTTCCAAATACATATTTTGTTCCTCGTGAAATCCTACATCCAACTCCAATACTTATGTCATTTTACATCCTTGCCTCCAAATGGTAAATTGAGTTGGGTTGTCTAAATGTGGTAGTTTAGTGTTCCCATTGTCACGAAGAAAATTAATTATAGGTTGTGCCATCCAATTTTTGTCACCACTTATTGGCCATGGATCGACTCTAATTCTAACCTTATGTTCATTTCCTACTTTATATGCCAGACTAGAATCAATTAAATTGAAATAGTTTAAAACATCTCTCCATAACAGAAATATTAACCTGAGAAATTTTAGTCTATTTAATCCATTCCTCAATAAAATTTGGTGCAATATATTTGTGTTGAACCACATTAGATATTATATTTTTTTTTTAAATATTTTTAACTAAGCGTTGGAAGAACAACACCTTAGACTTCCGAAGAGCGACATTATTTTTTTTAATATTTTGAATTTTTCATCGGAATACCGACGGCTTAAATGTCGGAAGAGTGACGTTAATTTTTTTTAATAATTTTACATTTGCGTCAGAAGATCGATTCCTCGATCATCAGAAGAGCGACGTTTCTTTTTTAAATATTTTTAGCTTTTTCGTTGCTAAAGCAACATTACATAAGCGTCGGACTAAACGTCGGATGATATTTCGTCGGAATTGGGACGGTTTGTAAAATTTTGGAATTAAACGTTGGAAGCCATAACGTCGGAATTGCAACGTTTTTATGAAACCTGAAAAGTGTCAAAAGACCGACAGTTTGTGATCATTGGAAGACCGAAAGTTGTGGGTCGTCAGAAGACTGACGCTTATAAAATGACGGAATAGAAACACTTTGCAAAACGTCGGAAAAAGTTTTGGTATTGCGACACTTTGGCAAAGCATCGGAATTGCGACGTAATGGCTAACCATGTTTTGTCTGGCCTCAAACTGTCGCTCTTGCAATGACTATGTGTCGAAATAGTGATGAAGTGGCCATCGGAAATTAGGCCAAATTTTCTAGTGCATGAAGTAAGGCCCATTCCTAAAAATTAAATCACGGTACTCTCTATTATCAAAGTAAAATGTGTAGAAACCCTTACCACAGAAATATGCCATGATGTTGCCTTGGATTAATAGCTTCTAGTTTTTGTCCATCCAAGTTCTGATAGAGTGGGCAGAGGGCCAAAATCCCATGAATTTCCTGATGAGACCACATTCTGCCAATTGGAGGGCTCGGGCTTGAACTTGTGGAGCTTCAAGGGTGATTTCAAGGATATCTTCTACCTTTTTAACGAATCTAGTAAGGCTAGATCTTTTGAATATTAGTGCATCATCCATCAGCGCTTTGAAAGTTGTTGATGCGTCAGAAGGACCACTCAGGTCGGATGGATCCATTGAGGGTTAAAGACCATGCAATTGCATGCGCGGTGCCTGGAAAGGGGCTTCCTCTGCAATGGTAGCAAGGTCAGAAAAAAACCGCAGAGGGCCAACCAAGGGAACGAAATTGTCGCCCGACTTGCAGAGAGAGGCTTGGCAGGCGCAGAGCCCGCGACACTACAGAGGGCAAGTGAAGGCGGACCTCCAATGTGTAGAGCTACTAAAGGGTGATTTTTCTAGCCTCTAAATTATTAGGGGCATCAATTGTGGCTATTCTCTAGATCACCCTGGGTTTTTCATTTTCGAAAATCATGTACATTGATTCCCATGAAGAAGAACCACTTTCCGTAGCACATGTAGTATATGAAAACAATGGAAACATCTCTACCACTTCAGAAGCAGGAGGTGCGGGATTTGGAGGAGCCATGGGTTTCTTTGCTTTCATTGTAGGCTTATACATTTCAAAGGAATTTTGTTTTTCTATAGTAGTCTGCAAATAAGGGAAAACAGGGAATAAAGAACAATACTAAAGATGCCAGATCTATTAAAAATAAAACCGAAGTGATGGCGAATAAAGGTTTTGAATGCAAACAAATCTAAAACATTAATTAACCAACCATCAAATAATTTTTGAGGCTCGAATTTGTCATACCGTTATGGATGAGAAATTATGAAAAATGTGGGTTCACATGCCTAACATGGACACTTAATATTTTTTAAATCAAAATCTCACATCGCAATTTTGTATAGGAGCTAAGTCTTTAAAAATTGCAATGCATTTGTTTTGCTGATATGAAATTAGGATTTACGTTTCAAATAATTATTTTAAATCACTTATTGAGGTTTTAAGCGTTATTGGAATTTTGGCGGGGGGAAGAGTGATTCAAGTTTTGCAAGGCGATATTAATATTGAAATCGCAATGTTGGAAATAATGAATGGTGGAAATAAGATGAATCTCAGTGGAAGTGCGATGTGATATATCACATTGGGAGTTTCAAAGCGGGTGCAGTGAACGATTGTGAAAATAATTATGATTATGCGATGGATGATGTGGCAATGAGTGGGTCCCGCCAATGGCTCTTTTATGAAATATAACTCGTCAGGGGCCTTTTCCTTTGTTATTGCTTTTTCCTCTTTTGAAATCCTTTGCGTGTTTTATGCCTTCGGCAATATCACATCGCAATTTTAGATGGAGTGATTTGCGTCTACCTATTGCAGTTGTGTTTTGCGATTTGCGATGAGGATTTTAGTTCGTAAAACTTGTTCAATAAAGCCAATTTAATTTCAAATACATATTCCTATCACTAGTCACAAAAAGTGTTTATTGTTTAATCTAAAATTTTAAAAAAGGGTCCCCATTATTTTCTAAAACATATATTCACAAATAATGGGGGATTGTTGAATAGCACAACAATTGGCGATTCCAGAAGAACCAGTATCTCGTTTATGTGAAAACTTTCAGAAACTTTCAACAGTAAAAATGATTAAAGAAATGGCTAATTTTTGAAATTTTGAAAAATAAAAATTATCTAAATAATAAAAGAAACTCATATGACCTTTGATTCTTTAAAAAGCCTTTTATAGATGAAAATATTTATTTTCTATATGAGTCTATTAATTAGTTATAAAGAAAATTCCTAGGGATGCAAATGACCTTTTGATATACTCATTTTCTTAAGACAAAATACTGCAATAAGCATTACTTTAGCCTCAGCGAGTTTACCTTAGCAATCAATCAATGTGGGTATCACTTCCATTTCATTGAATCATAGAATATATTAACAATATATATATACTAACATATTCTATTGGTTTATTTTCATTTTATTCTTAAAATCATTGTCCTAGTTTGGTATTAAATGGTAACCAATTATTCCACAGTTTTTCATTCATTCAAATCTTGGCGGTAGTGATGAGACCTGTATGGACTGATAATCGCAATCATTACCTGGTTTGATTGATCATTAATAATATTCTTCTCTTCTTACAGTCATACATCAGCTTCTCGTTTGATGAATCTGCCTCTTTTCAGTTTAATATTTTTGATTTTCAGAAGAGTATAATTAATGGATGGGGAGAATCATTGGCTCCTTAAGAGTTTTTTTTGGATGAAAATTTAAGAGTTAAAGATGCTTAAATGAAAAACTAGTCACACTTTGTATAGATATTATTTTTATGATGATATTATAGATGAAAGGCATTATAAAGTTTATGATTGAAAAATTTAATTCAGTGAAAATATTTGATTTTACTGATAATTATCCATATTTCTTCATTTCATAATCATTTCTTTAAAAATTACTTTTTGAAATAAAGCAAAAATCATAATAATTGAGATCATTAAATAAAAAGCCAAAAGTATATTTATTTAACATTATTTCTACAAACTAATGTCATACAAATACTTTGTTGAAAGTATTATACAAAATTTTTTCAAGACAAGCCCATGAAGAGAGAGAATCCTCTTCCCATGTAGATATTATAATGAAGGTAATGGGCTACAGCAATGGTGAAATGGTCAGCCACATTTTAGAATGTTGGTTCAGCTAGTGCGTGGGGTATCCTGTTCAAGAACAAAACATTGAAAGTTTTGTATGAACTTTATCAAAAGAAGATTTAGATATATGTTGATCGAGCATGTATGATTTTTATTTCCATTTCTTCTTCTAGTTGAGTTGATTCTTCATGCTTTAAATTATAGAAAGTGTGTTCTTTTCAGCGATTTTAATGGGACTGGACCAGAAGGACCAACCTCTTGCTCATATAACATTTAAGGAGGAGAGAGATACACCTGAGACCTTCTGATTTATTAGATATTATATAATTATCTAAATCGAGGCTTTATATGGAAAATGTTTTAAACCGATCAAAGTTCTATCTAATTGTTCTTTCTATGAGGTTTTTATTCATTGACTCTGCTACACCGTTTCCTTGGAAATAGTAATTAGCAAAATATTTGAGCTTAAAACCTCTCTTAAGAGAAAATTCAGTCATATTATTACCCGAAAAGTAAGAATCATTGTTGATCATAAGTGCATTTTGTAAGCCAAACTTGGTAATAATGAACTGATCAATGAATTCAATATTGGCATCATAATTGGCTACCTTTAGTGGAATGGCATCCACCCACTTAGTAAAGTATTATGTTGCAGTAAGGATGTATTTATGTTGTTTGGAAGAGTTTGGAAAAATCTCACCTATGATGCCCAGTCCCCATTTCTCAAAGGGTTGTTTAATTTTGACCAGTTGAAGAGGTAGGGCTGATCTTTTTTGTCTTCTCGCAACAGTTTGACAAGTCTTGGATTTCCTCACATATGCATGGGTATAGTACCATGCATGGAGGATTTTATGTGTAGTGGTATCTCCTCTGAAGTGTAAACCCGTAGGTTCATCGTGGAGTTCCTGCAAAACCTTTTTTGCTTCAAATTTTTCAAGGCATCTTAATAATACAGAGTCATAGTTTTTTTCTGAATAACACATCATTAATGATTTCATATAAAATGGATTTTAACGTTAAATATCTTTTTCTTTTGGAATTAAGTTTGGGGGGAGCATACCCATTCTTTAAGTAAAAGATAAGATCAGTATATTGGGATTCAGAGTCAATCAGGCTTACCTTATAAATGTGTACAATGTTACCTGAATCCTCATCGATTGGTATGTTGGAAGCTCTAGCCATCAATCTGCGAAAACCTTGTCCTCTAAAAATTTTATATGGTTTAGTATCAATATCATATTCTTGCAGAGTTGTGACCCAATTTCCCCTTTTTTATCCTAGTTCCTTTTGGATAAGCAACTATCTCACTGTTTGGAATGGGACTATTACTTTAGTGTCTGTTTTTAGAAGAAAAGGCCTGAAGTAATTTATGGATTTAAAAACAGAAAAAGCTTGTTTCTCTACCTCAGAGTAATTTAGTTCAGCACCATTAAAATTTGAACTAAATAACGAGATGGGTGCTTCGATTTGTTGACCATTAAGTTGTGTTAAAACATCAATATATGATGTTTCAAAAGCGAAAGTATATAAAATAAAATGATCAAAGAAATTTGGGGTATTAAAAGAGGGAAAAATTATAATGGCTTGTTTGATAGAATCAAAAGATTCTCTTTCATTGTGGCCCCACTTAAATACTGAAATTTTCTAGATCATGGATTGTAATGGAAGAACAATTTGGGAAAATTCAAGGACAAATATCTTGAAAAAATTTATCTATCCTAGAAAGGAATACATGGATTTCTTTTTATGGGGTAAATAAATTTCATAGATTTATTTATGCAAATGCCTTCTTTGGATACAATTAATCCTAATTTTTTTCCTTCACTAAGAGCGAAATAAGACTTTTTTGGATTTAATGAAATCCCATAATTTTGGCAACATTCAAAGATATTCTTTAGGTCATGGAAATTGATGCTTCTTTTCTTGGAGTAGATTTTAATATCGTCCAAGTAAAGAACACTTGTTTTATTTATCAGACCTCTAAAATCTATGTCCATAGCTCTTTGGAAGGTTGCTCATGTGTTTATCAAACCAAAAGGCATTTTCTGATAAGCATAAGTTCCCATTTGGTCTGGAACATAGTATTTAATCTATCATCTATATGAACTAGGATCTGATTGTATCCTGAAACACCATGAAGGAAATACATGAGCTTAGAACCTACAACTGATTGTAAAATTTGTTCCATGGGTGGTAATGGGAAATTATCCTTTTGAAAAGGTTTATTAATATTTCTAAAATCTATACAAATGCGCATGTCACCATTTTTCTTCTTGGCTAGCACTAAATTTGATACCCATTTGGAGTGTAGAAAATTTGATACCTATTCAACTTAGATTTGATTTGAATTTCAAGGTTGGGGTGAATTTTCTTTAATTTGTGTTGTACAGGTTTGTCATCATATATCATTGGGATAATGTGTTTGATAATGGAGGTGTCATATATTCTAAGATTTTCATATCTCCAAGAGAAAACACTCTTGTATATTTTTAATAAATGAATGAAAGCTAATCTCTCATTAGGAGAGAGACCTAGACCTAGATTGATGTTTTGGGGTTTGAGATCAGTTCCAAGGTTTACTAATTCAAAACTCAAATTTGCACTTTGAAGTTTGGAATTAGTAACCTTCTTAAAGTTGTCTTTGAAATCATAGAGATATTCAAGCTTGAATACAGAATTAGGTAAAGCATTTTCTTCATTTTTTTGTCTTAACAGTGTCTCATGTTCATCCTCATCAAATATTTGATCATCATATGATCCTTTAGATGTTAAAAGGGTAAAAATGCCATCATCATCATTGAACGACATTATCTGGAATGAATGGTCGAAAAACTAATTCAATGGAAAATATATCCAGACTGTAATCTTTAGATGGTATAATTCTAGATGCCACATTGTCCAGAATATCAGTGCTAGCGTTTTAAAGTCTTAGGATAGGAGAGATGTTAAATGACAAGAAATGAGATGTGAGGGTTTGAACCAGAGATTGATAATGTTTTAAATGGGAAGAAACACAATGAATGTTGTTTCTTACCTGCTTTACAATAATTCCAGAATCTCCAAATACTTGCAAATATTTGAAATTTAAATCTATTTCTTTATATAATCCTTAGACCAGTGCCTCATATTCAGCAGTATCTTTTGTGCATTCAAACTCTAATCTACAACCTAGCATATTTTTTCTCCTTCTAGACTAATTAATATACAACATGCTCTTGCACCATAATTATATCTAGATCCATCAAAATACAGAGTCCAAAATAAAGATGTAACAAAAAAAATTTCTACAATATTTACACATTTAGAAGAATCTGATTGTGAAAAGTTTTTGATTTGAGAAGTAACAAAATTTATTAGAAATGGAGATTTTCATGAATTGAAATTACCCAAAAATGATTCAGCAGAGTTGTTGCCAAGGATGTTATTGGTAAAGGCAATTGGTTCATTTTCATCTTCAAATCCAGTTACTGAGTATTTCATGTGTTTTTCTCAGTCAAATCAAATTTGATTTGGCTTACCATTGTACGAAAGCCACTTGTGAAACTAGTATGTGGAAAAATACCCATGGATATTTTCATACCAATCTCTACTAAGAATCAACCATAAAAGTCAGGAATATCAACAACTGGAATTTCAATTACTTGATGGACTTTTGAATTAGAAGGAAGTCTAATGAGGAAAAAATTCATTTCTCCTAAAACCTTGACTTTGGTTCTATCTAATTTAAAAATGTGAACAACTGACTTTTGGGGTGATATGTTTAAATTCAAACAAACAGTATATGGCATTATATTTGAAGAAGCCCCATAGTCTATCAGGAAATTGTGCACATTTTTATTGAAAACTTCAAAAGTTAGAAGGAAAGGAGGAGTAAGTGAATTGGATCTATCTCCAATTAAAATGGCATATGAGGAATCAATATTTTTAGATGTATAATTAGGAGGTTTTCCTATTCCTTTAGAGGTTTGTATGTAACAGGAGTAGGTAAAGGAGAAGCAGAGACTACATTTAATTCTTTTAGTAGAAATTTCTGCTGATGTTTCAATTTAGCTACCTCATGTAGGGAGATATTTGCTTTGATTTTCTTCATATATTCAAATATATTGTATTCGATGGCGTGAGATAATACCAAGGTCTTTTATGTAGAGGGAGAATATGAAGAAGATGGAACTAATTGAGATGATGTTGACAGAGATTTTTTAATGACAACTTTATCTTTAGCAGCAGGGGACAATGGTTTCTGTTTCTGGACTGGTTGTGATGAATCAATAGGACCTTTAATTTTGGTGCTAACTGTTAGTGTCAGAATTTTCATTCTACCATCAGTGATCAAAATTATTCTTTTTATATTCATATTAGGGTTTCACTCAGAATTTTTTTTTCATTCCATTTATTCATGCAAAAACTTGATTCACTGATGGTATCCCTAGTCATAAAACCCCACTCTCCCTAAAAATTTCACATTTCCTGGCCCACCTTCATGTCTTGTTGAGCATTAAAACACTTTTGAAAAGCTCATTTCACTATGTCTTCTGTCAGTAAAAGTCAACCATGGAGTCAGGTCATTCAAGGTCCCATTAGATCATTAGGTTTCATTTTTCAAGGTCCAAAATGCACCATTTCATCTCAATAAGGCCAGCAAAAGGTGTGAGAGTGACTCAATAAACATTTCATTATCATATGCAGAGGACTATCAGCATGTAAATATCATCTTTAAAGTTGTAATTTTGGTTTTAAAGTATGTTTTCATACTCAAATGTAATTTAATTCAGAAACAGAGTTTTAAATTATTTCATTTTTCATGTAATTTTATGCTTCCTATATGTAATAAGTTATGTCCCTAGCTGCCAAATCAAATAACATATTACAAATTGGAAGTTAAAAGTGCCAAACTTCAGTAACATCATCCTACAAAGAAGAAAAATCAAGGGCGCAAATGCTTTGTTCATGGCGCAAATGACCAACAAGCCCTAGAAAGTGTTCAAGTGGTAAAAATTTGTCTTCAAAGCTCTACCAATGCACTCATTGACCTCCAGCAAACCAGTAAGATTCTCATGCCATTAAAAATCGATTTTCATAATTTTATGTGTTGAAGTCTTGTAAATTGAGGTTGTAATTTGGTGTATGAATTGAGTAAAAAACCATAGTATCCCATTACGCTTGTGAAACTCCCAAAATTCACTCCCTTACCCTTTGCATCCTTCCCACACTTATCAAAACCCATTCCCAAACCCCTCATTTTCAAAATTCGCTTTTTCTATAACTTTCTTCCAAAACCCTAAGCCCTAAGTGCTACATCTACCTAGGCTCCCAATACCTAAATCTCTATCTTGAATCTATCATATTACTACTCCCTATCCCCTCCCCATTTCACACATTCCTAGAAAATATCTCCCTCATTTTCCCTTTTCTAATCCCTAGGGTTTTGATAAAAACACCATGGCAAGAGAGGAAGAAAACACATCATTCAGTGAAGGAGAGGAAATAGAGGTGAGGAGGCCACATAAAGGTGGAAGAGTGCTCATACTTGAACCTACCAACACTAGGGAACTCTTTGCTTCTCCATTCACTGTGACATGCTTTGAACATGTTGGCTGTTCTGATTTTTGTGAGAAAATTCAGAGGGTACAACACCATCCCATGTTGACTAGACTTTTCATATTTGGACTCCATGACAACCAAGTTACATTAGCTGGTGTCACTTTTAATCTATCCACTGCTATTATTTCAGCTACCACCGGGATCCCAAATGTTTGGGAGAAGTGGTTCAAGAAAGGTAATTTGAAGAAATGGGATTTTGACTTCTTCCTAAAACAAAGACACCAAAATCAAACAAAGAGGTTCTTTCCTTTTTCTCACCTCCTAGAAATATATGCCCCAATGATGAAGATAATAATGAAATACTTTTCATGTGAAGGCATATTTTCAAGGCTCTATTCATATCACATCTGACTCTTAATACATTTCACTAGGGTAAGGATGCTTAACATACCTTATTATATTTTCCGAAGTATAAATAAGATGGCATAAATTTCCCATAAAAAGGAGTATGAACAGCAAATGAGAAGCCTATTCCATCATTCCCTCACAAAAATCATAGTCCTCCACCATCTCAATCAACTAAACATTGCATGGAGCACCTTCATCGCTAATGATATTTTCAATGAGCCATCCACTCAGCATGCAAACATTGTCCCTTCATCATCCCGACCATCCACTTCCATCCCTCCATCTCATCCCATATAACATTCATCATCATCATATCAATCCCCTTCACCTCCTTCATCTCCATCTCAGCCCATATAACATTCATCATCATTAGTTCCATCCCCTTCACCTCCTTCATCTCCATCTCATCATGGTTTTGGGTCACCTAACACGATTGAGGACATTGGGCCTAAATGGGCTAGTATGGTTGAGGTTGAGCCATTGTCAAAAACCTACAAGATAGGCCACAAGCATGTGTTTTCTCCACATGGAGTGGAAGGGGCCATGCATTCTACAACAACACAGTAGGTGGAAAAAGGAAAATATAAAGTCATTGAACCATTCATTCATGATGAGGAGGATCCTCATGAAATAGAGAAAAAAATTCAGTGTGTTGACCTAGATGAGGATGAAAATGACAAAATCACTAATGCATCCATCAAAGGAAAGGATGTCAAGGTTAATGAGCTTCAAACTAATCTTGAGAGGGTCAGATATTTCATACACTTCCTTGAGCAAGAAAATCAGCAATTGAAGACCAAACAGGTCATTGATGAGGTCAAGTATGTCACTACTCAAAGGGAGGCAAAAAAATCCAAAGCCATGCTAGATGAAATACTTGAAAGGTATGGCTTACTTGATTATGAAGAGGAACAAGCACCAAGGAAGAAACCTAGAACTAGAGGGCTAAAAACATCTCTAGCTCTAGAGAGGCAAAGGGAGGTTGAGCTTGTTGATCAACTAACCCTAAATGAGCAGCTTGTTATTGTGATCAGTGAGAACAGGGAGCCATGGCTTGATAGAGCCAATAACCACTTGGAGAAGCTGCTAGCAAAGGAAAATAAGGATAATGACCCATTGAGGAGGAAAGTCAAACACCATGCACTGAAGGAGAAAATTGCAATGGCCAATCTCAAAAGAACCAATGCAAAAATTGAAGATTTGACCATGGAGGAGAAGAAAAAATTGGAAGTTCTTGCTGAGGCTTCCCTACAAGCCTAGCCACATCATCATCACCCATTCCAAAAATTTTGAGGCATTTCCAATTTTTTTTGCAAAATATTGAAATTTTTGAGTTTTTTGATACATACATTTAGCAGAAAATTTGTCATTTACACAACACCCTAGGCGCTACGCAAATTATTGGGGAACTTTTTGAGGGAAATAAAGGTACCATTGGATTCCTAATGACCAATTCATCTCAGAAAACCATGTTTCCAGCCTTGGTTTGCAGTTTTAATAGGTGAAAAGCTCAAAAAACCATCAAAAAATCACCTTTCTGCCCCCTGTTTTGACCTAGGCGTTGCGAAAATACCAGTCTTGGGAAAATGAATTTTTAAGGAGGAAAATGACCTTCATTTTAATAAATTGAGGCATACTCAGAAAGAGGATAGGAAAGGCTTTCCAACAAGCCATCTTGGGCATGATTTGGACACTTTTAGGCCATTCAAAAGTGGCCCTGGAAATGGAGGGCACAAATGACACTGCCAGGGCGCAAATGACCATTTGCTAATATATTTTTTGGTTTTTCACTAAAATTTTGACTCTACTTCATAAATTCATGTTTATACGTATGTAATTAAGGATGGTAAATTTAATTATGCTATGGATAAGTTTCCTAGGGGTAGATTCATTAGGTAAAAGTTGTCATGAAGTCAAATGAATCAGTTTGAATGCATTTAGGGAGTCACTTAGACCTCCCTACTCTCTAGGTATCAGTTCAGATTATTGTGGATTAGCTCCTCAACATAGGATTCGACCCCTGAGGTTGGGAGAGGTTTCTTGAGGCCCATATTATGTAAATTTTGACTCATTTTCAAAGGTTGGAATCAGTTTGGATGTTATCTTGTTGATCAAGGAACTATTGTACTCAGTTTGGTCAGTTAATAAAGAAGAGTTGCAACTATTTTTTAGGATAATTGTGGTATGATGTTTATCATTGTTTTTTCTTCAGTTTCATATGTTAGAACATATTGTATTCATGTTCACTTCATATCTATGGTATGATCTCTTTCAAGTTTGATAGTCAGAACACATGCTTGCTCATGCTCTATTTTGGGGAATTGATCATAGTTTTTCCATTTTCCTCTGTTTAGGAAGAATACATCTCCCATCCTCTTCCTAGCTTCTCCTCGGTCTCAAAACCATCTCATCACAATTATCTTTAAGTGATAATCCTTATGCCTACCTTGCCCCATTGAATCTATCTCATTTGCCCTGACCTAGCTCCCTTGACCTAATTTCTTCATTCAGTGATAACCCAATCAAATCAAATCAAAACAACCCCTACACTCTATATCTAGCCTAAAAACCATAATTCCTCCAGCCCTCCTAGTTGTGACCTTTTGGAGATAGCCCTCTTTGAGTTGGTAGGGCTAGCTACCAAGTCAAAATCTTGGTCTATGGTTACCTCTGTTGTGATTCCTTCTTCAGCCTTGGGAATCTAGCAGAGTGATAACATTCTGAAGCTATTGTCAGGGATCGAAAAGACAAATATTCCCTAGGAAATAATGACAAATATAAGATATGATTGTTGATGGTGAACAATGATTAGAAACATAAGAAGGTTGTGCATCATTCACCTGGCTACTCTATTGACTGAAATATCCAGAAAATCAACACTTCATGGCCATTCCACTGCATGACAATCAATATCTTGAAGAAATTTTCAAAATGGATTTAATTGCTCGAAGGTATTCTCCCATGAGTCGAGATCACAAACCAGGTTTTTTGAGCAACATACCTCTGGTTTATTGGATGAAATACCTTCCAAAATTCAAATATGTGAAAGGTAATGACGCTTCTCTTCATTTGGTGAGATTTCACATGCATGTGCGTAGATTAAATATTGATTTTCATGAAGACTACTTGATGAAGATATTCATGGCCACTCTGGAAGATGAAGCTTGATATTGGTATGAAAGCTTACCACCTACTTGTATTTACTGTTTAAAGGATTTTCATACCATGTTCTTTGAAAGGTATAAATATTCTTGTTCATCCTTAATATTAGTTCAGAACTGTTGTAAACAAGTTGATAGTTTTATTGAAAATCTTGATAAAGTTTATGAATATGATGAATTCATGGACAATGAGATCATGGAAACCTTGTATGAAAATCCATTATAGCATCATAAATCAAGCTTAGAGGATACTTATCAATATGCCCAAGAAATATTGTAGTAGGTTGAAAGTATTTGTACAGTTGAAAATGATGGAAGACAAGGTCTTATTTTAGATATGCTTGCAGTAGAAGATGGTATGCAGGAAAATAAAGTTCCAATTTCAGATTGTGGTAAAGTCAAGCTGGATTATCTAGATCTAGATTCAAATTGTGATGATGAAGAGTATGTTGTTCCAGATCCCATGAAGTAGAGCTCTATTGTTGAGATAACCTCGAATGAATAAAACATATTTATTGACCTAAGTGTTCTCATCCCATAAGAACAAAGTATTCAAGAGGAGGTAATCCAATCCTTTTTTGAAAAACAAGATGATATATTTGTTCAAGTAAGTGAAAAATATTATTCAAGTGATTATGTGGTAAATGATAGGAATGTTAGTTTTGAGTTTCAAGAACAATCTAAAGTTTTCCCTCTTATGAATGATGAGTGTGATAAGAAACATGACTATCTGGTTGTCATGTCATATGGAGATGATAACTAATGTATTCAGATTGCAGAGGACCAGGGCATTGAGGGCTTTCATTCAGATTTTTCTTCTCATGTTTCATGTTTATAATTTTTATTTCAAGAAGAAATTTTCTCACCTAATTGTTCAACTTTTTTGACGACCGGGAACACACTCTTGCTGAGGTACATTATGAAGAGAGATTAGATTCAAGAAAAAAAGGTACCTTGTTTCTTCTACATCAGCAAGTGGTAAATTTTCATGTTTTTCAAGATCCAGTGGAAATTTATTGCAATCAGCATTCAAGGTAATTATTGTAGTATTCAGTGATGATGGAGATCATTGTCAGCTATGTTTTTGGCTGTCAAATTGTAAATATTTATTATTGTCCAAAGAATCTGATTGGGAGAATCAATCAAGGAGGCATTTTCTTGATTGGTTAAATTGGCATTTGATATCGCCTGATTGTACATATGCTTTCAACAGATAGGTGGTTGTCATAAGGATTTAAAACCCTCAAGTCTCGGTGATATGCTGCAATCAACAAGTTTAGTAAGTTTTTTATTTTCAATCAGTTTGAAAAGTCAATTTGTGTCATTGAGTTGTCAGTATTTAGTCCTACATTTCAGTTTGAATTGTTTTTTATCGTATTGGCCCAATGGTTAGGAACTTGGTATACGGTATTATTGACACCTCCAAGGAGCTTCCATCCCTAATAAGGCTGATGTTAGTGTCAGAATTTGCATTTTGCCATCAGTTATCAAAATTACTCTTTTCATATTCATATTAAGGTTTCACTCAAAAAAATTGTATCATTCCATCTGGTCATGCAAAAAATTGATTCACTTATGGGAGCCCTAGTCATAAAGCCTCACTCTCCCTCAAAATTTCACATTTGTTGGCCCACCTTCATGTCTTGTTGAGCATTAAAACACTTTGAAAAGCTCATTTCACTATGTCTTATATCAGTCAAAGCCAACCATGGAGTCAGGTCATTCAAGGTTCCATTAGATCATTAGGTTTCATTTTTCAAGGTCTAAAATGCACCATTTCATCTCAATAAGGGTAGAAAAAGGTGTGAAAGTGACTCAATAAACATTTAATTATCATCTGCAGAGGAATATCAACATGTAAATATCATTTTTAAAGTTGCAATTTTGGTTTTAAAGTATGGTTTTCATATGTAATTTTATTCAAAAATAGAGTTTTAAATTATTTCATTTTTTATGTAATTTTATGCTTCCTATATGTAATAAGTGTTGTCCCTAGCTTCCAAATCAAATAACATATGACAAACTAAAAGTGAAAAGTACCAAACTTCAGCAACATCATCCTGCAAAGAAGAAAAATAAAATGAAATGCAAGCACTCAAAAAGATCAAAATTGTGAATTTTATGGGCAAAATTGGCAAAAGAGAAGAGTTCAGGGCGCAAATGCTAAAGGCAGGGCACAAATGCTGAAGACAGGGTGCAAATAACTAGTTCAGGGTGCAAACGCTTGAGCAAGGGTGCAAATACTCAATCAAGGGTGTAAATGCTCTGTTCATGGCGCAAATGACCAACAAGCCCTAGAAAGTGTTCAAGTGGTAAAAAATTGTCTTCAAAGCTCCACCAACTCACTGATTGACCTCCAACAAACTAGTAAGATGCTCATTCCATTAAAAATCCATTTTCATAAGTTTATGTGTTGAAGTCCTGTAAATTGAGGTTGTAATTTGGTTTATGAATTGAGTAAAAAACCCTAGTATCCCATTACACTTCTGAAACTCCCAAAATTCACTCCCTTAGCCTTTGCATCCTTCCCACACTTATAAAAACCCACTCCCAAACCCCTCATTTGAAAAATTCCCTTTCTCTATAACTTTCTCCCAAAACCCTAAGCCTTAGGTGTTACATATACCTAGGCTCCCAATCCCTAAATTCCTATCCTAAATCTATCATATTACTACTCCCTATACCCTCCCCATTTCACACATCCCTAGAAAATATCTCCCTTATTTTCCCTTTCCCATTTCCCTTTCCTAATCACTAGGGTCTTAAAAAAAACACCATGGTAATAGAGGAATAAAACACATCATTCAGTGAAGGAGAGGAAATAGAGGTGAGGAGGCCACATAAAGGGGGAAGAGTGCTCAAACTTGAACCTAAAAACACTATGGAACTCTTGGATTCTCCATTGACTGTGACATGCTTCAAACATGTTGGTTGTTATGGTTTTTGTGAGAAAATTCAGAGAATACAACACCATCCCATGTTGACTAGACTTTTCATATCTAAACTCCATGACAACCAAGTTACTTTGACTTATTCCTAAAACGAAGACACCAAAATCAAACAAAGAGGTTCTTTCCTTTTTCTCACCTCCTAGACATATATGCCACAATGATGAAGATAATCATGAAATACTTTTCATGTGAAGGCATATTTTCAAGGCTCTATTCCTATCACATCTGGCTCTTACTATTAGGGGAATTTTGAGGTCTAAAATGGGCCTCCTAAGGAAAGTGTACAATCAAAATTCACTTTATGAGAACCAATCACATTTTAGGGGATGACATCATCCATAATGGTTGAGGTGGCATTGCTTGAGTTAAAGGTACTTACTTGTCACATTCTCAATGGTGGATAAAAACTCATGGTTAACCATGGTAGTGCTCTAAATACTTTTAAAGTCATAAAGTACTGATAATAAATGTCATTTCACACTTTTTGAATAGAATAATATTATTGTCATTTCATATTTCTTGAAGAAAACAATGCATATCCCTATACATTTATTATATTATATTATTTTTATATAGTATATTAATTACATGTTACTATACAATTTAAATAATATAAATTTTAATTAATAACATATAATATAATTAAGAATTTATAAATTTATATTTATATTTTATTTTAAGTTATTTAAGTACAAAGGACAAATGCATTAGGTGTTCAATGATAATGACTTTTTCTTGAAAAGATCATTCTTATTTATAGTCACATCAATATAATTTTTTTATTAATTTTATTTTGGTACAACTTTTGAATTGAATTTAACTATGATTACATGGATTTTGATGCAAAAAGTGAATTTCAAATTTATAAATATTATTTTATTGGTTTAACTATTATTTTATTATTTCCATAGGAAGCCCATTTTAGACCTCAAAATTCTCCTAATATGATGCATTTCACTAGGGTAAGGATGTTTAACATACCTTGTTATATTTTTCGGAGTATAGAGAAGATGTCATACATTGCCCATAAAAAGGAGTATGAACAGAAAATGAAAAGCCTATTCCATCATTCCCTTATAAAATCATAGTCCTCCACCATCTCAATCAACTAAACATTGCATGGAGCACCTTTATAGCTAATGATATTTTCAATGAGCCATCCACTCAATATGCAAAAAATGTCCCTTCACCATCCCAACCATCCACTTCCATCCCTCCATCTCAGCCCATAGCACATTCATCGTCATCATATCAATCCCCTTCACCTCCTTCATCTCCATCTCATCATGATTTTGGGTCACCTAGTAGGACTGAGGACATTGGGCCTAAATGGGCTAGTATGGTTGAGGTTGAGCCATTGCCAAAAACCTACCAGAGAGGCCACATGTATGTGTTTGCTCCACATGGAGTAGAAGAGGCCATGCCTTCTACAACAACACAACAGGTGGACAAAGGCAAAGATAAGGTCATTGATACAGTCATTCATGATGAGGAGGATCCTCATGAAACATAACAAAAATTTCAGCTTGTTGACCTATATGAGGATGAAAATGACAAAATCACAAATGCATCCATCAAAGGAAAGGATTTCAATATTAAGGAGTTTCAAAATAATCTTGACAGGTCCATATATGTCATACACTTCCTTGAGCAAGAAAATGAGCAATTGAAGACCAAACAGGTCATTGATGAGGTCAAGTATGTCACTGCTCAAAGGGAGGTAGAAAAAGCCGAATCCATGATAGATGAAACACTTGAAAGGTATGGCCTACTTGATGATGAAGAGGAATAAGAACCAAGGAAGAAACCTAGAACTAGAGGGATGAAAATAGCTCTAGCTCTAGAGAGGCAAAGGGAGGTTGAGCTTGCTGATCTACTAACCCTAAATGAGCATCTTGCTATTGTGATCAGTGAGAACAGGGAGCCATGGCTTTATAGAGCCAATCAGCACTTCAAGAAGCTGCTAGAAAAGGAAAATAAGGATAATGAACTATTGAGGAGGAAATTCAAACACCAAGCACTGAAGGAGAAAATTGCAATGGCCAAGCTCAAAAGAGCCAATGCAAAAATTGAAGATTTGACCATGGAGGGGAAGAAGAAATTAGAAATTATAGCTGAGGCTTCCCTAAAAGGCCAGCCACATCATCATCATCCATTCCAAAAATTTTGAGGCATTTCCAAACTTTTTTGCAAAATCTGGAAATCTCTGAGTTTTTTGGGACAAACATTTAGCAGAAAATTGGTCATTTGCACAGCTCCCTAGGTGCTACGCAAATTATTGGGGAAATTTTTGAGGGCATGAAAGGTGCCATTGGATTAATAATGACCAATTCATCTCAGAAAACCATGTTTCCAACCTTGGTTTGTATTTTTGGTAGGTTAAAAGCTCAAAAAACCATCAAAAAATCACCTTTCTACCCCTGTTTTGACATAGGTGCTACGCAAATACCAGTCTTGGGAGAATGACCTTTTGAGGGGGAAAATGACCTTCATTTTCAGAAATTGAGGCATATTCAGAAAGAGGACAGGAAAGGTTTTCCAAAAATCCATCTTGGGCCTGAGTTAGACACATTCGGGTCAGTCAAAAGTGGCCTTGAACCTGGAGGGCACAAATGCACAGTGGAGGGCGCAAATGACCATTTGCTGATATTTTTTTGGTTTTCATTGAAATTTTGACTCTACTTCAGAAATTCATGTTTCTACCTATGTAATTAAGGATTTTAAATGTAATTATTCTATGGATAAGTTACCTAGGGGTAGATTTATTAGGTAAAAGTTGTCATTAAGTCAAATGAATCAGTTTAAATGTATTTAGGGAGGAGTCACTTAGAGCTCCCTGCACTCTAGGTATCAGTTCAGATTATTGTGGATCAACTCCTCAACTTAGGGATTCGACCCCTGAGGTTGGTAGAGGTTTTTTTAGGCCTATTTCATGTAATTTTTTACCCATTTTCAAAGTTTGTGATCAGTTTGGATGTTATCTTGTTGATCAAGGAACTATTGTACTTAGTTTGGCTAGTTAATAAAGAAGAGTTGCTTCTATTTTTTGGGATACTTGTGGTATGTTGTTTAACATTGTTTTTTATTAAGTTTCATATGTTATAATGTATTGTATCCATGTTCACTTCATCTCTATGGTATGATCTCTTTCAATTTTTATAGGCAGAACACATGCTTGCTCATGCTCTGTTTTGGGGAATTGATCATAATTTGTCCATTTTCCTATGTTTAGGAAGAATATATATCCCATTCTCTTCCTAGATTCTCCTCAGTCTCAAAACCATCTCATCACAATCATCTTTAAGTGATAATCCTTATGCCTACCTTGCCCCATTGAATCCCTGCAATCCTATCTCATTTTCCTTGATCTAGCTCCCTTGACCTAATTTCTTCATTCAGTGATAACCCAACCAAATAAAATAAAAACAACCCCTGCACTATATAGATAGCCTAAAAACCCCACTTCCTCCATCCCTCCTGGTTGTGACCTTTTGGAGAGAGTCCTCTCTGAGTTGGTAGGGCTAACTACAAAGTCAAAATCTTAGTCTGTGGTTACCTCTGTTGGGATTTCTTCTTTAGCCTTGGGAATCTGGCGGAGTGATAACACTAACATGTAAGGCTTCATGGTCATCTTCATTATTAGAAATACGGAGTATGAAATCCCATAATCCATGTATTTCGACAAGTTCCTCATCTTGAAATTCTTCAACAAATAATATTGTTTCGTCTTCGTCCTCATCTTGATCAGATTCAACGTTGGATATAATATTAGGTGGTTGACGATTAGATGTTTGAGATTTCTTTAAAATCTAAAAGGTTTCTTAGAATAAGACTCATCTACCTACTTCTTGATTTATACCATCTCATTAGACATAGATTTAAGGACTTTTTGTAATCCTTCAATATCAAAAGGAACTTTAGGAGTTTTATTTTTTGGCTCATCCTCAAATGTGACCTTCTTTGATTTCCTTTCTTTGTAAGTGGTTTGCTTCTCTAATGCAATTATTCTCTTTTCAACTGACAATGCTTCTTTCATGTTCTCAAATAAAGTTTTTTTGTTGGCCCTATCTACAAAAATTGCAATATCAGAAGGAAGAGAGGATATGTACCATTCAATCTGTACATCAACACTAGGCTTTGATGTAGTTGGGATTTTGTTTAACAATTTATTAAACTTGCTATTAAAGTCTTTGATATTTTATCCTGAAATGGCTTTGAGATTAGAAATATCATTTATAAGAGTTGCAATAGTGTAGTCATCACCAAATTTGGTTAAAAACTATTCTTCAAATATACCCCAACTAGTTATAGTGTCTGATGGTAGTGAAAAGTACCATGATCCTGTTGATCCTTGGAAAGTATAAGGGAATAATCTAACTACACAATATTATTTAGATAATTCATCAAGGTTCATGGAAAGCATGAAATTATGTAGGTGCTCTTCATCGGGGAGTCCATCATTGGGATTATACTTAAGCATCCACTTTTCTGGGTGCTTAGGTAAATCATGAAGAGGTCCAGCCAATTGAACAACTCGAGGATTGGTCCATGGTATATTTTCCATCATATGACCTGTAAAATTTGAATATGTTGTAGTGGTTGCAAAGGTTGATGTATTGGTAGAAGAAACAACCACTGAAATAGTACTACTTGAGGCAACACTAGTTGATTGAGATGAAGATATATGAATAGATGAGGATATTGGTTGGGAAGGAGGAATGAATGATGGGGTTTATGGAGGAGAAGATGATCAATAGGGGAATTTTGAGGTCTAAAATGGGTCTCCTAAGAAAAATGTACAACCAATATAAACTTTATAAGAACCAATAGGATTCAATATGATGATGTCAACCATGGGGGATGATTCACCATTTTTAAGTAAAAAGGTAAAAAGATTAAAAAATAATAAAATAATAAAACTAATTTTTCAATTCATGTTTTCAACTTATCTCCCAAATTTTTTACTCAAATTTCGAAAGGGAGTACTCATTGGATGCAAAATTTATTTCCTCATCCAAGTTGTACACATGTTGCATACTTTCGATGGACCATGCTACATGAAAAATGATAAATACATGAAAAATGTGATTGCAATCACGTTTTTCATGTTTTTCTCATTTTTCATGTAGCAGGTCCATAGAATGTATGCAACATGGGTACTCCTTGGATGAGGAATTAAATTTTGCATCCAACGAGTACTCCCGCTCAAAATTTGAGTAAAAACTTTAGGAGATAAGTTGAAAATACGAGTTAAAAAAAAGTAGTTTTTTTCTTTTTTCCCTCTAAAATTTGATAGTGTAATGTAATATTATTTTATTATTTTCACTATTATTTTAAAATTTCCTTAGGATGCCCATTTTAGACTTCAAAATTCCCTTAATGATAATCTCACTAGCATATGTTTGAGTTTCTGATATAGGAGTCTTCCTTCGGTGAGAATGAAGAGGAAACACAAATGGAGTTATCCCAAAATATTCACTTTGAGATCAAGTTAACACACCAGTCCCTCGTCGGATGGAGGTTACACTTCCTTCAGAGGCTTCTGAAAGCACAAGATTCTCTATTGAAATAATTTTTTTTTTTTCTAATTTCTTTATCAAAGTCTGGAATTCGGGTGATTCTAGAGTATAATCAGGGGAAATCTTCTTAGGAATTGAACTAGGAGATTTAGGAGGTGATTGAAAAAATTCAGATATAGACGTAGGAGACTTTGAGTGTGGCCTGGAAGTTGTAGGAGATTTGGAGGGGGATTGACTCTTTTGATTGCATTTGGATTTAGGATTGGACCTTAATTCCATTCATAGTCTATTGGCCCTCCTTCTAGAGCCAAAATTGTTGATACCTCGAAAATCACTGCACAACATTAGGGGATAACCACTCGGTCGGGGACTTGAAAATCGTCCCTTTTCCATTTGGGATAGTGGCTCTGATTGGGGATGATGGGACCAGTTTCCCAATAAATATAATTGGATGGATGTGTGGTGTTTATAACTAATTGTGACTTGATGAATGGTAGTGACAACAAGATGAAAGAATATATATACCTATCTCTATCCAAGGATTAATTATGTCTTTTATATGTGATCTTGAAAGATGCTCTTAAGTGTATGAGAATGAAGATTATCAAGCACTTATAGAAATGAAAAACAATTTAAGATGATTAATTTGATTAAATAGTTAATCAAATTAATTGATAAGTTTACATTGCATTAAATAACTATATGTCTTGTATATATAGTGAAAGATGGAAATATATGCATGTTTAGTAGTGAATTAATTCTAGGTTGTATTAAAAATATACATATAGCAAAACATTAAAAATAAATTTAACTATCAATCACATAAAATAGAATAACAATATAAAGATAGAAGTACCATGTATATCTTGACCCTTCTCATTGAAAAATAGTCCTTGGTCCAGTATTTTCTATTAAGATGATTTCAAGAGTACAAAAGTGCAACTTTTGAAAAGCCTTCTTTGCAAAATTTCAGAAACCTTTATTAATAGGCATGAAAGGGTTTATATAATAAAATAAAAGTATAAAAATAGCAAATACATGAAGTGCTGAGGAGGTTTAAAAAAATCTCCTTAAAATAAGGCAGAAATAGAATTTGTTGGGTGAATCTCTTCAAGAGTGTGGTGTTGTCTCTGTTGCCATTCGTTGCTTGAGCTGAAGGATATTTAACATGGGTTGAACTTTAGGAGGTTGACCTGGCCTGATGCGGAGCTGTCCTGTGTAGCCCGCATTTGAAAGTGGAGGTGTCATGTGAGATGAGGTGTTAATTAGGCAGCGCAACATTAGCCACTGATTGTGTGGCTTGAATAAGTATTGCTAGTACTTCTACCAATCAAGCTTTGCCATTTTTTTGATGTTTTACTCCTTTTCTTTTGACACCTCCTACCACTGTTTCATTAAATATTTCACATTAGGGAGAGAATCAGGTGGCCATTTATCAATCAAGTTGGAAGCAAAGAGATTACTGCTAACATTTTCAACATTATTGCTAGCCACATATCTTGCTCTGTATATTTCCCTCTTTGCATGTTTCAGTTGTATGTCCCAATCAGTAAATAGGATTTCTTTTTTGGAATCCTCAATCGTGGGAAGATTTCCCTTTCGGCCTTTTGCACTATCCTTCCAAGTGATGTATTCAGTAATTTTTTCATCAATTTCATTGAAGTTCATCCTCTGCTCGACCGATTGATTCATCATTGAATCACTTTTATCGCACAAATCATTGATGATTGTCATATTTTGAAAAAATACTACTTGTTGTTGAGCCAACAAGGTGTTGGGTTCCAAATCTTCTTTCTTGAAATCATATACCTTTGGATTATATTTTAGTTATTCCATTGTAAAATGTAGTTGATGAATTTGAGCATCTTTGACACCAATATCAGATTGATGTTGTAGCTTTAACTGATCCAAGATTTGTTGGAGTTGTGACACTTTTGTTTGTAATTGATGGTCAAGGTTTTGTTTCTCTGACAGCAACTCTTGTTCTAGTTGAAGGATTCTTTCATCGTTTTCCTTAACCAGCTATTGGACCTTTGTAGCTTTTTCAATTGTAGTAGATGCATTAACACCTGCGAACTATGTCAACCTTGTCAGACCCTAAGATTGATATTCTTGTGGATCCTTCCATACTAATTCCATGGTTATATCGCCACGGACTAAAGTCTGTGATTTCTCAATTCTCCTCCTTTTTCTTTGTTAGCTCATTAGAACCTTATGTTTGGGGCTGTAAAAGATGTATAAAGGAGGAATTTATTTTAATTTTAACACAATTTCAGATGTCGAGTGGGCCTGGATGAATTCAACTTCTTATATGTTGACAGCCTTATCAGTAGACCCAACAGTGAACAGGTTATGACCTTTCTCTTGAGGTGTGTTGATTGTCTCTTGATGATCGATGATCATTAACTCGTGCTTTCCTTTAAGCTATTGTTTAAATTGATCCCATAATTTATGCAAGTCACTACTGACTACTGGCTCACAATTCTATTCTTGAGTTGATTTAACTTCCTTTGTTCCTAATAGGACATCAATATCCTTGGGAGGTTATTCCAAGTTCTGATTTTTTTGATAAATAGTTTGAGACAATTCTAATATGTCAAGAGGAATGTTATCCAACCTTTTGTTCCTGTATTCTTTAAATTGGGAAAGTTGTTCAGGGCTGAGACGAATTTGTGCTAATATTTCAACCTATACATAGTTCTCAACAGATTCAAACAAATCTTCATAATCATCATTTTCATGAATGAATTTCATGTTATTTACTTGAGCTATATAGTTTTTGGTTGTTTTATTAGGATCAAACTGTCTATTAGGAACCTAGATATCTTTAAGCATTGAATCTGATTGGTTTCCAATCCAACATGTTTGAATTTGTCTAGAGCATAAACACCACAATGAATAGGGAAAGTAGGCCAGGAATATTTCTTAGCCTCTTTCAACGCTTTAGTCAATCCATGCCTTACTGTCTGGTAAGCAATTTCCCTTGTGAGGAGCTTGTCTAGTACATACAATGCAAGGACATAGGGTGTAATAAGACTTCCATAAACTCTAACATATATAAATAGTTCTTCCCCAAACCACTTTCCTATGGATGTGAAATCATCATGGGATTCTTTTGACAATATTGGGGCTTTATCACCAAAAACATCTTGATAGAGTGGAAAAATGAATCCATGACAAATTTTGTAGAAATGAGATTCATACTTGGATTCCCAGAGGATACTATGGTAAACATGGATAGGTGTAGGATCTTGAATTGTCCATTTCCATCCCATGTTCAAGAAATCTATAGTAAAACACACTGCGTCCATAATATAAGCACTCGTAAAAATGGGCGAACTTTCCTAGACGTGAAAGAGCAGTCATTTCAATAATAAAGGATTTGTGAGGCAATATTTTTTGACAAAATGGTGACAAAATGGTGCCCCAATCCATAATATATGATTCTGATGCAACTCCATGAGAGGGACCCATTCAATTGAAAATTTACTTGTATTGGGGGAACAAAAAAGCCTACTCATCATAGAAGCAACATAGCAGTAGGGAATAGTGAGAGAGGAAATAGAATACATACCCTTTTCATCATGCTCGTGATTTTTAGGGTTATGCCTCCATTTCTTTATCACGTCTAATTGCAGCTTGTTCTCCCTTGAAAACTTCTTGAGAAAAGCCTTGTCATATACCTTCTTTAAATCCTCTTCCATGAATGACCCTATAACTATATCTCTTGAGGTCATAAATGTCTTTTCACCGATATTGAGATTATCAATTATCCATTTTACCATATCAATATATGGTAGAATCTTTGGGCACGTGGAAATTCTAGGAAGGAAAGAGTTGGAAATATCAGTGATAGTAGCTTCTGAAGTATTAGGGGCACCAGTCGTGGCTACTCTCTGGATCACCCTGGGTTTCTCGTCTTCAAAAATCATGTACATAGATTCCCATGAATAAGAATCACTTTATGTAGTGCATGTAGTATCTGAAAACAATGTCGACATCTCTGTCACTTTTGAAGCAGGAGGTGAGGGATTTGGAGGAGCCATAGGTTTATTTGATTTATTTGTAGCCTTAGACATTTCAGAGGAATTTTGTTTTTATGTATTAGCCTACAAATAAGGGTGAACATGGAATAAAGAACAATACCGAAGATGCGGGACTGATTAAAAATAAAACCAAAGTGATGGTGAATAAAGGTTTTGAATGCGAACAAATCTAAAAAATTAATTAACCAACCATCAAATAATTTTGGAGGCTCGACGTTGTCATACCTTTATGGCTGAGAAATTATGAAAAACATGGGTTCACATGCCTGACATGGAAACTTGAGCGTTTTTAAATCAAAATCTCGAATCAATGTTTTGTATGGGAGCTAATTCTTTAAAACTTGCAATGCATTTATTTCATCGATATGCGATTAGGTTTTACCTTTTAAATAATGCTTTTAAATCATTTATCGAGGTTTTAAATGCTATTGAAACGTTGGTAGGGGGGAGAGAAATAGTAGTTTTGTGACACAATATTCATATCTCGATCGCAATATAAACTAGAATGAATGGCGGAAATAAGATGACTCTCGATGGAAGTGCGATGTGATATATCGCATCGGGAGTTTAAAAGCAGGCGCAGTGAATGGTTGGGAAAAGAATTGTGATTTGCGATTATGTGATGGATGACGTGGAAATGATCGCAAATGGCTCTTTTATGAAATTTAACTCATCGGGAGCCTTTTCCTTTGTTAGCACTCTTTTGAAAGCCTTTGTGTGCTTATGCCTTCGGCAATATCAGATTACAATTTTTAGATGGAGTGCTTTGCGTCTGCCTATTGCATTTGAAACTTGCGATTTTAAATGAGGGTTTTATATGAGTTTTCCGCTTAAGGCTTTGGCCAATAAGATACTAATTTAATTTTTCAAATACATATTCCTATATTATAAGTCACAAAGTGTTTTATAGTTTTAATATAAAAAGTTTAGAAAGGGTCAACATTATTCTCTAAAACATCTATTGACAAATAATGGAGGGTTGTTGAATAGCACAACACCAACTCAGTCCATGTCAATCTATCTGCAAGGAACTCTAGAAGAACCATGGTTCTAGCTTGAAGCTTGAGATTATTTTGTAATTTCCCTCCAATTCAAAGAAAGTGTCGATCTCTTGGGCATGTTGGAGATGGAAAGCATTGTGATAATCATTTTTGTGTAATGTGTTCATTTTGTGGCTACCGCTACAAGTGGTCAAGATGATATTTGTGAGAAATCAAACATAACAAGGCACGACCTGCAATGACATGCAATTGAAAGAGAGGAAATATCATTTTATTCCAATCGGTGCATTTTCTATGAAAGAAATATCTTCTCCATTGAAGCATCTATGATTGCATACTCACCATCTATTTAGAGTTTGTTTGGATCGTAAGGTTTGTATGGAGTGCACATGTTCTTGAATTTTATGGGCCCTAAGGTCTGAATGTATATTAGAGTTCAAAACTTGGGCCACATTTCCACAATGTAGTCCTGATGGTTTTTTCCTGAGAAAACTGATTCAATTTGAACATGTGAGATTTCATTCATTACCTAGCCATTTAGATATTTTCAAAGCAATCATTTCCTGTATCAGAAAATCATTTTTTGAAATCCCAATTTCAATTTTTGCACCCCAAAATTGTCCTCTATTACTTCTTCCTATAAAATTATTTTTCCAATTGTTTCATATCTTTGTTTCTATGTTTCTCTAGAAAGATAATTTTGAATTTGGGACCACACTGGAGATCTGTGATATTGGGTGTAGCATCGCTAGCAAAGAGTAATTATTTCTTAATAATTAGAAGGGAGACCATGTTTTCAATAGTGAAAACTTGGTATGCATTGATGAAATTATTTATGCCTTTTGTCTTGGGCCAAGCCATAATGTTGCTTCAAACTATAGATGTCGAAAATCACTCCTACTCGAGAATTTAAGAAGGAATAACAACTGAACCAATACTTTCCTCTATAAGAGGACTACACTCAATTGAAAGAAACTTTTGGAATTGGATCGTTGCTTCAAATGGTAGGTTCACAGACTTTTGTCCTTTAGTCACATCAATAGCATATAGATTCACACCTGCATTATTCAGCATGTCTTGTTTTACCACTTCTGTATCAAGTCTGCCATGGGAAGAATCTTAACTACATGCTTGTGCTTACAATTTTTTGCCATATTTTGTTCAACACTTTAGGGATTAGATAATTTTCTAATTATTCATTATGAAATCATAAAAATAAGGTTTAATTTGCAATAGGTTGTTGTATTAGACAAAACTTATAATTGATAACTTGAAGGGAATATTTTGCTCAAGAAGAGGCATTATATTGGTGCATTTTTAGTTGGAGACGATAGTATTCATTTGGAAAATTTAAATTGTTGGAAAATGGCCAAACTTGGTGAAGTATTAGAGTTCCTAGAAGCTCTTACACTGTCTATTACTTATGAAATGGTAAAAGTCAACAAAATCACTCTTGCTAATATTAGAACCTATTTGCAAGATGCTCAAGATGAGATTGAATTTTTGCAACTCAAATATCAACTACAACAAGATGAATTACAATATAAAATACAACATTCTGAACTTGTTTTTGTTTATAAAAATCCCTTGTTTGAGCTTGAATTTAACTCCCATCAACTACCAAAAAGTGATCAAGTCAATCAAGTTGAGTTTGATTAAGATCTAGTGCCTATTGCAGGATCATAATTGCATAAAGATGCAGAAATTTAAGTTGCACTTCCCAAGCCCATCATCATATCTTGGGAATATCTTATTGAGAATAGGAATAAAATTGTTCTTGGATATGACAAGGATGCGTCCTTTCATATTATAGACTACTCTAAGCCCGTTCAGTTTCAAATTTTTTGGTTTATTCAAGAACTCGTCTTCATTTTCTCCTCATCCACACTCACAGATAAATATTTCCAAATTACAACATTGTAATTGAGTTGGCCATGTGAAATATAATGTTTTTTATATCTATCTATGTTATCATTGTGTTCAACATACTCATCATTCAAAAAAATTCCTCAGAAACAAGCCTCCTGCAACAAAGATTCACCTTGGATGGATCGCTTCTTGGAAATGGAATTTAACAATCAATAAGATATTTTGATCAAATCATAGAACTTTTTCTCGAGTATTGAAAATTCTTGTAGTTGAGGTCTCTTCATCTTCTCACCTTGTCTCTAACAAGGGGGGAATTTATGGTCATCTACAAAATTCAAAGATAAATCAAGTGAGCCTGAGCCATAGCCTGAACCTACTACCTGAGCCTACAACTAGAGTCAGACATGCCCAAATTTAGAGTCATTAGGGGAATTTTTAGGTCTAAAATGGGCCTCTTAAGGAAATAATAAAATAATAGCTAAACCAATAAAATAATATTTAAGAATTGGCAATTCACTTTCTGCACCACAATCCATGTAACCATAGTTAGATTCAATTCAAAAGTTGTACCAAAATAAAATTAATAAAAAAATTGTATTGATGTGACTGTAAATAAGAATGAGTTTTTCAAGAAAAAATCATTATCATTGAACAACTAATGCATTTGTCCTTTGTACTTAAATAACTTAAAATAAAATATAAATATAAATTTATAAATTCTTAATTATATTATATGCTATTAATTAAAATCTATATTATTTAAAATGTATAATAGCATTTACTTAATATACTATATAAAAATAATATAATATAATATAATATAGTAAATGTATAGGGATATGCATTGTTTTTTTCAAGAAATATGAAAAGACAATAACATATTTTTATTCAAAAATTGCGAAATGACATTTATTATGAGTACTTTACTTTGACTTTAAAAGTACTTAGATCACTACCATGGTTAACCATGAGTTTTTATCCACCATTGAGAATGTGACAAGTAAGTACCTTTAACTCGAGCAATGCCACCTCAACCAATAGGGATGATTTCATCCCCTAAAATGTGATTGGTTCTCATAAAATGAATTTTGATTGTACATTTTCCTTAGGAGGCCCATTTTAGACCTCAAAATTTCCCTAATGTCTAGCCAGAGACCAAGAATCCCATGATATTGCATTGGGTTGGTGGCCTTCCTTAAACCACTACAGGTTTAGACCTCCCTTTTTAGGTTGAGGTTCTCCCTTTTTCCATAGGTTGAGAATCTCCCTTTTCTAGGTTGATTGTCTCCCTTTTCAGAACATTAGGGACACTTCCTTTACCAAAAGACTAACAACTTATTTCCATATTTGAAACCATTCCAGGAATCACACTAAGTGTTCTAGATTGAGACCCTAAGGTCTCCCTTTTCACAAAAACATGGAGCACTTTCTATAGCAGAAGACTTCAACTTATTTCTAGAATTGGAAGAGTTCCAGGAACTACAGTAAGCATTCTAGTGTTGGTGGTCATCCTTAAACCATCACCAGTTGAGACCTAGAGTTCTCCCACCTTATACCATTATTTCATAGAGCATATTCATCTAATTGATTCCAAGCAGATTTTCATTCATATTATAAATATCTTCTTGGAATCATATATATCCCTTTGGATTAAGGGTGGGAATTTTGGACACCTAATCTGCTAAGGGTTGGTGTGGTGGAATATGAAGAATCATTGGAGTCCAAGAAACCTTGGAAGATGAATCCAACGGTCATGGAAAATTTTCAAATGTATATCATTGTGAATAGTAAATGCATTCACTGTTTTATCTTCCATATCTTGTCTATTAGTTTGTGTTGTTTAAAAATATGCTATGACATACTTCTTAAAATATGACTCAACATATTGATAGTGTAGAACTGATATTAAGTTTGGAATATTAGCTTAAAAAATGTATGACAATACTTATATCTATAGATCATGAGTGAGTTGCATCACGTGGCTCCCTTCAACATAACATACTTCAATGGTCCTTTATAATGTTTTTTTAAAACTTCAGGTAGTTGAGAATTAATCTTAATTCCATTGATCTAGAAATCAATGTGTATCCAAAAACAAAAGTAGTTTGACTACTTCCTTCATAATGATACTAGATAGACTTTTCATGAAGACAAGGGATTGCTTCAACCTTTCAAGGATCTCTAAATTTCAAGACGTATGAAATGATTTTTCAACACCTTGAATAAGACATGCGACACATTCTCATCTTCGCTATATTTTACATTAATTAAATTGATCTAGTTTCTAAGTTTGAGGCTTCTTGGATTTATTAGATCATTCTAAGACCTATTTATAATTTTTTGAGATAGCTTACTACCTTTGACTACAATATTTTAGTAATATTCTTGAATATGAAACGAAGACATTTCAAAACATAAAATAATCCCCTTTTAAAGATTTACTTGGATGGTTTGAGAATATTTTTTCATATTATACTTTTCCCTACTTTAAAAACATATTAATGTATTCCACAAAGATCTAAATCTGATGGACAAAGTTAAGAGACAGACTTCTGATTTTTCAGCCTTCTTTAATACTTATGAGGTCAACTTTTGGATCTTCTAAGGATTCATGGCTTATAAGGAAAACATTTGCTAAGGCTTATATTTGGATCTCATGAGATAGTAATTTCCCTTCAATCTATTGATACTTAACATATTTTTGGCCTACTAGTCCATAAGTTCACTTTTCTTCATATGAGCTAGGGATAGTTTCAGTCTCAGCTGCTCTTCAACCATTGCTCTGAACCATGTTGATTTTTACATGGTACTATATATTGATAATTATTTTTTATGATTTAATTCATTTCACATTCTTTATCATTACTTCTTCATTCAATAATTACACAAAATACATCGATTATAAAACATTTAGGATGGAAAGATCATAAAGAACCCCAATAGCCTTTTCAATAGAGAATTAATCAATTCAATAGAGATACATCTTAGATGACAACTAATTCAAACATGGTCCATGTTCCATCCTCCTAGTCATGTCACTCTAGCCTAAAAAAACATACTTTGATCTTGTCTCAGAAACACTACTTTGTTATCCTTCATAGATCCCACTTTTCTGGCCTTAAAATAGATAAGTGAACTACCTCAGATATTCCATATGACCTACCTCAAATATGATATACAAAATTCCTCATATAAGCTATGTGAAATTCCTCAAAAATTCCCTTTGTTCTACCTCAGATATGCTATGTGAATAACCTCATATAAGCTATGCGAATAGCATCAGATAAGTTATGTGAATTGCCTCTGAAATTCCCTTTGTTATACCTCATATATGTGAGCTTGTCTTGGATTTTTAGAGGAACCGAAATTAGTTCCTTTATATAGTTTTCCACGAGGCAGAATGGGTGTGTCCCTTGCTAGAGCCGACTTGAGCATTTTAGGAGGTCGACTTAAATAGCAGGAGGTCAACATCACTTTTGGAGCCCAAAATTCCAATTTCAAATTTTCAAATTTATTTCTCTTGAAAGTCCAAATGGGAATTGACGCAAAATAATTTATTTTGAATCTTAGATTTTAAAATATTCTTTACAAATTCATAATGACTAAAACATACATTATTGAGACTGAACATAGTTACAAAAATCAACAAATATCTCTCTAAAGAAGAGCACTATGGTTCACGAATGTTCCAACAGTACAATGAATCTCTAGAGAGGTGATCCCTTGAAAGGAAGAAAATTTCGATGGATTAAAATATTATTTTCACTTCCTCAAACCCTAGATTGAGGAAACCCTAATTTGGGATGGAGAGAGGCATGAATAAAGGAGAAACTCATTTGCTAGAGGCATGGTTTATTGTGTGGGAGTTGCCTTTCAAGCTTAGTTAAAGATCTATTTGGGAGGAAAAAGTCAAGCGGTATTTAACGTGAGGTTCTCCATCATTTTTTTGGATTTCTTGAGTTGATTTGATGGTTGGAATTAACTTGTATAAATCCACTAAAAATAATCTTTAAGAAGGGTAGTTTTACTCCAGAAAGATGATGTAAAGGTTGAGTCAAACCTTTCCTACAAATTTCTATAATATTTCAATTTATTGAAGGATTTTTAATGCTATAATGTTTTGATTAGGGTTGTTCAATTCATTTTGAGGGCTACCCTAACTGGAGTTTTAAGGTTAAGTGTTGCACATTTTATGGCCTTCTTCATATTTTGGTGAAATCACAATTGAAGAATCATATATTGTTGGTTGTTCATTCTATAAAGAAGGATTCCCACTCTTGTATAATTCATGGTTTCATATGTGGTTTTCCTTTAATAATTCATGGTTGCATACTAGTACTTGGTTGATTTTTTACTTGTTGTGAGGTGCATCTTTGGAAGGGACTTAATTTATGTTTTTCGTATTAAGTAAATCCATGTGGTTTGTTAGAGTATGTATAACAACTTAGCTATATAATGTGCTTTCATATAAGTTAGAACCCTTTTTTATTATTGTTGGGCCTTGAAATTGTCATTCACTTCCATTACATTTTCGCTTATATGTCCATATTATCACCTTCACTCCACCTCCATTTCATTACATGTACCTTACCATTGCGACTATTGGGTTACATTTATGTTTTTCCAAACTTTATTGATTCCTAGTATTTTTAAGTGAATTTGTGGTTAAAAATTAGAAAATAATATGCACATACTTATACCTAACAAGTGGAATGAGTTTGTTTCCATGTGTAGGTCAAAATGAAGCTTCCAAAAGACCCTTATGTTGCCTCCTAAGGCCAAATTCGAATATGGATGGAGAAGATCATGGGATCATAAGGATATGTGTCTCATTTCCTATTTCTATTGTAACTCTCAGAAGACATGTGCCTTATCACTTCATATTTGGATTGTAACTCTAGAGATATAGGGAGAGATTCATGGACTCTCATTAATGAGATAGCTTCTCATTTTTTGTATAAATAGGGGAAGCTTTCTCCTATCAAATCATGTGTAAAATTGGAGTTATGGTCAAGATTTGAATATAGAATTATATTGTGGCACCTTACTCATGAATGTTCTTTCATTTTGACTTGGTTTTTCTTATATATGGAGCATCTCGATTTATCATCTCTCATACTTTTAGACCAGCTACCTAAAATGTGTGAGATTCACTTTCTTTTATAGATTAAAGTTTATTTGCTTCCTTAGTATCAGTTTTAGAATGGATGTGTAATATTTGCTTTCTAAAAACATTTCAAAATGATAGATTTATCTATTTTCCATTCTTAGACCAAACTATCAATTCATTGTATAATTGAATGTTCCTAAAAAATCAAGCTAAGAAGGTGATACTTCCAAATTGGATGATTGAATGTTCAACCTATGCAATCATTGAGCTTTAATTTTACATGTTTTTACATTGTTTTCTAAATTATGGTCCTTAGTTAATTGTATAATTGGAAAGAGCAAGCCAAGAAGGTGACTTATCATACTTCCTAATTGGGTGATTGAATGTTCAACCTATGCAATCATTGAGCTTTCATTTTACATGATTTTACATTATTTTCTAGATTTAGATCCTCATTCAATTTCATAATTGGGTGTTCTGAAGGATCAATTCAAGAAGATGATTTTATCATATTTCTAAATGCTCAAATATCTAACCTATGCAATTATTGAGTTTTTTCCCTTTGCATGCTTTAATTGCTTTCCTAGATTTAAAGACTAAAATATTATCGATGGCTTATACATCATCTCAAGAGGGTGATTCTATAATACTCTCATATTGGATGCTGGAGTGATTGAACGTAACTTATTTGTTTTCCTTTACATGTTTTGAAATGATTTCTTAGATTAAAATTTCAATTCCTACAAGTGTGATTGTGCGTGCTATATTTTCTTTTGAATTTGTTTTCTTTATTTTTGTTATTTGACTTCATAGGTTAGTTGAATTTTATTTTCATTATTTGATTTCATAGATTAGATGAATTGGTTTTCGTTATTTTTTAGTTAGATTAATCTAAACTGAAAGACAATTTCTAGCACATACAGTGCATGCATGCTTCACAAGTTTATGAAACCCGCGGGTTGACAATTAAATGACCAGAAATTCCTTTGCCCCAACATTTTGGCGTTGTTATCAGGGAAGTGTGCATAGGAACTAGCTTTTAGTCTAGAGTGTATTTTATTTATTTTTTAGTTTTTACTAACCATTTATGGACAGAGAATCTAGAATGCAGCCCAAAGACTACATTGAGGAATGGTATCAAAAAGAGATTGCGCCACAACATTCATCAATTCTTCAAGTGATCCTTGAATCAAATCAAAATATCAAGATGATTTTTTATATCCTTACAAACAATCAGGTACATTTTTCGAGTTTGGATATGAATATTTCAAATATTCTAATCTATAAATGGCTTCATTGGAAGCATGAATATACTTAAAAATAAAATAAAAATATAGTTTGTTTTAGATAGATAGGAAAAATAAAAATAAAACCAAACTTAGTTAGAATTTTAGAAAAAAAAAAAAAAATATTCAAAAAATAATAATAATCAACGTTGATTAATTCATTTTGAATAAATTTCAGTGACGCGGTAAGAATCATTTAGTTTTTTATCACCATCAGAAATAGAAATTGTGTGAAAATATGAATTTATTTGATGACGCTGACTAGTATGCTCTCTTCTTGTGCCTCGTTGCAACCTGGAAGATCAGAAAATCAAAACAGTCAATTTAAAAATTTAAAATTCAAAAAAATAAATATCGTTAAAAGTTTTTGCTGGAAATTGATCTACAATTCTACTAAAAATCATTGTTTGAGTCGTTATCCTTTTATCGGTTCTACAAATTTTAATGTTTTGCATCCTCTCAATCTTTTTCTAATTTATTGAATTGCATGTGCACATTTAAAAAAAAACAAAACAAAAAAAACAAAATATAATATTTTTTTCTTTTTTTTTTGCCCATGGAAAGAAGGCCCATGCATATGTGTGAGGTCATTCTTTGGCTTGGCCTTATGCATATGTGAAGGCCTTCAATCCACGCAAAGGCCCATGCACTGCAATAAGAAATGAATCTTCTCTTTTCCATATTCGATCTTCCTCAAACAACTGTTATTAGAAATCGATTTTAAAAGTTGCAGAGATAGACAATGAAGATGTATCGGATGAAGAAAATATTGATGAAGAGAAGATTGAAAATTATTGATAAATAAAAGATTGAAATTGCAGAGACAGACAATGAAAGTGTATCAGATGAAGAAACTGTTGATGAAGAGAAGATTGCAGATTCCATTACAAGTAATTGGAATGAGGGAGATCAATCTAAACTTCTCTGTGAAAGACAAGCCATTACACATAAAAACCTACAAATAAAAAATCAAACCATAGAAATTTTAGTTTGTTGCAGAAGTAATTTCCAGAAAACAAAATTGCCATAAATGCGTAACTGTTAAAAACACCCAATTTTAAAACGCATTTTCTTAGAAAACCAAGGCGAATTAGGAAAAAATAAAACATGGGTTTTTTCGGGAACAGGGTGAATTAGGTAACTTGTAGCCATTTGGGAGAAATTCAGAGTTCTTCAAAGCTCCATTTTGCAGATTGTGTGAGGGAAAAACGATTTGTTTTGAATTGTTTAAACATGGCAAGTTGAAAACAGAAAAATCCAAGTTAATAACAAACTCTGCTCCACATGGCATGTGGTTTAAGAGTCCAATTTGATTTAATAAATTTTATTTTAGACACATGTGTCTCATGATTAAAAAAATAAATAACAATAAAAAAAAATCAGTTGAGAGGGTTGTGGAAAATTTCACATGCTCAATTCCACTTGGCATTTTTCCAACATAATAGATCATCCATCAATTGCATCATTATATATATATATATATATATATATATATATATATATATATATATATATATATTAGATTTAATTGGGATCCTGAAATCTCCAAAAACATTATCCTAACCAAAAAATTAAAAAATTAAAAATTTAAAAATTTTAAAAATAAATAAATTTGCAACACAGATGACGATTCAATTTGACAAATTTAATAATGACTTGCAAAACAATTGGAAGATTATTTAGATGATTTCTCAATATTTAGCATTAAAAATATTATTGTTTTGTATTTTTCTATGAAGCTTTAACTTGCAGGACACAATGAATATTTGTGATGCTAATCATATTACTGAGCACATTGCATGAAGTCATCCGACAACAGGAAGTTGATTGATTTTTCATGGTTATTTCTTAAAAATGGATTGTTATCGATATCATGAATTGGACTGAATATAACACTTTTGATTTTCCTTAATCTGTTTTATTTTGGCTTTCAAATTTTGCGTAAGAATCAGAGAGGAATTGGTCATTTCTTTTTTAACACACTTATGTTCTTTATGCCAAGATTTTTTTTGCAAGTTTGGGATGATCGAATTATCATTGAATGAAACCAATTGTGCGCACAATTGGTCTTCAAAGGACAATTTCATGAGAAACATAAGAACAATTCCATGTCCATATCCATCAAAACCATTACTTTTCCTCTCTTTTGAATTATAAATCCAACCAAGCAATTGAAAGCAAGCCATAGTTATTTTCCCAGCAAGAGTGAGTTTTTCATTTTCCTTTATTCACATACACTTTCCATTACTTTTTGTTTACTCCTAACCCACAAATAAAATCAATAAGTTCACTTACATGCTTATTTCCCATTGTCATTTCCATTTTCCTTCTCCTATCATTTTCATTTCACAAATAAACCTTGCTTCAATGAAAATTATTGAGTTCATAGTCTTTTAAGTCTAAAATCCTTACAAAAACACCTTGAGGCTTGAATGTCTTAATGGCAAGTCTTCTTACTTATGAACAATGGAATTACATTAATGTCCTTTGTTCATCAGATCTTCTAGGTACTCGACAACAACAAAATTATTCGTACCTAGCAAGATGTGTTTGGGCATCTTGACTCTCATTGCCATCAATGGTGAGAGTTATTGTGTTGACTAGTGGTATTTATTAATGGCCACTAAGTCAAAAAATTACTGTTATGTTTGACATCAGAACATCTATTCACATAGCAGGAATCATGCCAACGAGTTTTGAAGAAATGAAGACTATCATTTTCAGCATTTTGAAGCAAATGAAGAAGATATGCAGCCACAACAGATCAGCACCATTCTGCAACTGCAGAATTAGAGAACAGCTGCAGAATCAACATCATTTTGCAGCAAATTCGACATTTTTAGTAAAAGCAATAAAAATTCATCTTGAATCTTTTATCCATAACTTGTACAACCACATGAATAAGATTATGATCAGAATTTTGCAGTCACCACGCATGCAGTTCATCCATTTTCAAAGAGTAAGTTAAGGTATGCCATTTTCTAACTTGACAATTTTGGGAAAAAACACTTATTTTCCTCATTTCATAAAATTGCCAATACCATCAGTTGGGGGAGGGGAGATGGGGATACATTCATATTCACATTTTGCCACATTCAAAAGTCCACATACTTTCAAAAGATATTAACTATTACATTATTATTATGAGCATACAATGGCTTTTCAAAAGTACTCAAAAAGACAATTGGATACAAACACAATCATGGTTTTCACACAAGAACCAACCATAATGAAATCCAATAGAAATATACTTTGCAACAATAATCAAATTATCATTATGCAAAGTTCAAATATCAAAATTGAATGCAACAACAAAATATGGTTGAAACACAAGAACCAACCATGTTGCAATTCAACTAAAATACTTTGCAGAAGTATGAAGTTATCAAATGATATCATGCAAAGTTAGGCCAAAGCTCAAAGGATAAAAAAGAATTAGTGTAATAGATTGCATGAGGACATGCAATAACTTTAGTGGGGGGGTATGTTGGGCCTTGAAATTATCATTCACTTCCATTACATTTTCACTTATATGTCCATATTATCACCTTCACTCCACCTCCATTTCATTACATTTACCTTACCATTACGACTATTGGGTTACATTTATGTTTTTCCAAACTTTATTGATTCCTAGTATTTTTAAGTGAATTTGTGGTTAAAAATTAGAAAATAATATGCACATACATATACCTAACAAGTGGAATGAGTTTTTTTCCATGTGTAGGTCAAAATGAAGCTTCCAAAAAACCCTTATATGGCCTCCTAAGGCCAAATTCGAATTTGGATGGAGAAGATCATAGGATCATAAGGATATGTGTCTCATTTCCTATTTCTATTGTGGCTCTAAGAAGACATGTGCCTTATCACTTCATATTTGGATTGTAACTCTAGAGATATAAGGAGAGATTCATGGACTCTCATTAATGAGATAGCTTCTCATTTTTTGTATAAATAGGGGAAGCTTTGACCTATAAAATCAAATGTAAAATTGGAGTTACTCTCAAGCTTTGAATATAGAATTAGATTGTGGCACCTTACTCATGAATTTTCTTTCATTTTGACTTGGTTTTGCTTATATATGGAGCATCTCGATTTACCATCTCTCATACTTTTAGATCAACTACCTAAAATGTGTGAGATTCACTTGCTTTTATAGATTAAAGTTTATTTTCTTTCTTAGTATTAGTTTTAGAATGAGTGTGTAATCTTTGATTTCTAAAAACATTTCAAAATAATAGATTTATCTATTTTCCAATTGGATTATGTTTGAGGCAATAAATCTCACAGTTATTTAGTTTCCTTTCATATTTTGTTATTTACTTTCTTAGATCAAACTATCAATTCATTGTATAATTGAATGTTCCTAAAAGGTCAAGCTAAGAAGGTGATACTTCCAAATTGGGTGATTGAATGTTCAACCTATGTAATCATTGAGCTTTACTTTTACATGCTTTTACATTGTTTTCTAGATTAAGGTCCTCAGTTAATTGTATAATTGGAAAGATCAGGCCAAGAAGGTGACTTGTCATACTTCCAAATTGGGTGATTGAATGTTCAACCTATGCAATCATTGAGATTTTCTTTTACATGATTTTACATTGTTTTCTAGATTTAGATCCTCATTAAATTGTATAATTGGGTGTTCTTAAAGATCATTTCAAGAAGCCGATTTTATCATATTTCTAAATGCTCGAATATCTAACCTATGCAACTATTGAGTTTTTTCCCTTTGTATGCTTTAATTGCTTTCCTATATTTAAAGACTAAAGTATAATCGATGTCTTATACATCATCTCAAGAGGGTGATTCTATCATACTCTCATATTGGATGCTAGAGTGATTGAACGTACCTTATTTTTTTTCCTTTACATGTTTTGAAATGCTTTCTTAGATTAAAATTTCAATACCTACAAGTGTGATTGTGCACGCTATATTTTATTTTGAATTTGTTTTCTTTCTTTTTGTTATTTGACTTCATAGGTTAGTTGAATTTCATTTTCATTATTTGATTTCATAGATTAGATGAATTGGTTTTCGTTATTTTGTAGTTATATTGATCTAAACTGGAAGACAATTTCTAGCAGATACAGTGCACACATGCTTCACAAGTTTACGAAACCCCCGGGTTGACAATTAAATGACAGGAAATTCTTTTGCCCCAAAAATTATTGATCGTAATTCCATCACCCATTAGATAGGCACAAGTATTAACAATCCACCATCCTCTAATATAAAATATATCACAAACACGTTTTTAGGGTTCCCTCTTTATGCTAGAGTACAACTAGGCTAAAGTACGAGGAAGATTTATTATGGTGAAAATGGGAAATCATACTAGGTGCCTATAGGGTTGCACTCAGTTGAGGGATTTTAGTATTTTTGAGTGAGGGTATGGAAGATAATACTAGAGCTAATGGTTTATATAACCTATTTTAGGACATGTCTTATTTTGATGATTTGGGTCCAAAATATTGAGGAACCTATTTGAGGAATTAAATGACATTCTCTTTTGGGTCAAGACTATCACAATTTTGTATCTATGGCCTGTATTCATAATTTATATTTTAATCCCTTGATGATAAATGTAAAACATGTTATTCATTCTTGTGTCAAAAGAAAAATATTAAAGGTATGTTCTTCATATTCTTTGCAAAAGACAAAAAATTGAATTTTAAAATTTGAATATTTTGGCTCCAAAAAGGTAAATTCGACCCTCCAAAATTTTAGGTTGGCTTGCACCTATATATATACCACTTGGGATCGTCTAACCACTATATAAAGCCAACTTGTCTCTCCTTTTCACCACAAATTTTATGATAAAGGAAATTATTTTGTTTATTTAAGTGAAGGAGTCTTTTTTGATAGCTGAAATAAATCTTCTAGACATACCTGAATTATCAAGACACATGTTCTAAGTAGATCAGTCTAAGGCAAACCAAAAACTTGAAATTTTATGCAAGTTGGACGAGCTCTAAGGTAGGAGGCCAAGCACTAAGGCAGGTAGGCCGAGTTCTTAGGTATGAAGGTCAAGCTCTGAGTTAGGCAAGCCAAGCTCTAATGTAGGAAGTCAATATTTAAGGCACAAAGTCCAAGTGATGAGGCAAGAGGTTGAGCTCTATGGTAGACGTAAGATGACTTCTAAGGTAGGAAGTAGGCTAAGTTTTAAGCATACGTGATTGATTTTGTTTGGTAGCTTTATTATTTTTCTAAAGGGAAATTTGACCAAGGCTATGACCTTATGTTTGAATTGATGTAACTCTGTTGAATCAAATAATTTATCTAAGGAAAAGGTTGTTGGGTTTTCCCCCCAAGTATATTTTCCTAGGGTAAAAATATTGTGTTCTTGTTCGGTTGTCTCTACATGGTCATACTATAATTTTTTTTCTATTGTTCATGTATTTTGAGTAATTACTTTATGATAAATGGGAATGGAATAAAAATTAAACTAATAAATCATATGAAGTAATATCAATGTAGAAAACCCTCGAAAAGTCAACATGGGATTAGAGCATGGGTAAAAGTGCAGCCTCAAGAGAAGTCGATCTCTTCAAGATATCCTCTATGTCTTATTCAGTCATCAACTCTAGAGACTCTAGTAATACTCTATTTAAAGAAGGGATGTATTCCAATCATGTGTAAGATAAATAATAATAAGGAAGAATCCCTAACATGAATCCGTGAAACCTCAAACTAGGATCAAAATAAGAAACATGGGCTACCAAAATTCTGAAAGAGCTAGTTTTGTAAGACCTCACCCTCTCAAAACTTAGATTCTATCTACTATGGAAGGTAAAAAGGCCTCATAGGGTTCACTAAAATTATATGAAGGATGAAAATATATATATATATTTTCTATGAAAGGCTAAATTCTATTATATATTACAAAAAGAGTACATTCAAGTTTCATGACAGGGTTTGCTAAATTAACCAAACCCTGTAGGAAGCAGAAATTTCAAAAATTCAAAAACTGGGCTACCCTGTGGAGGGAAACCAACCCTTAGAGAATTCAACACGACATAAAAAGCGTTGCCCTTCATGGGGAAACTGGCTTTTAACATAGAAAAAAAAAATTAGTTTGCTTTGAAATGGAAAAATAAACTGAGAGATGATAGAGAGGCATGTAAATACTCAAAAAAAGAGAGCCATGGCTCTAAAATTGTTTTTCCTATGAGTCGTGGAGCTCCATGAGAGGTGTTTCTTCAACGATGAAACAACCATAATCTGACAGGGCACCCTCCTTCTTGGAGAGCTAGGGAGCCAACTCTGGAGTAGAGGTAGAGTGCGCTCCTTTTTCCGCTTCGTTGAAGATATGTCAGGCTCCTTCTGTAGAGCTATTGCCTCTACTCTCTGAAGCATCCTCCATGATTTTGACTGGAATACCCACAGATTTCCTTGGTCACGGGGAGGAGGAGTGAGAGAGGGTGGACATTAGAGGGAGCTTCTTGGAGCCAGAGCTAGAATGGCTATGTTGTATTTCCAAGAGCTGAATTGAAAGTTGGGCTGAGAGTAATTGAGGGTCAGAGACCTCTAGCATGTCTAAAGACACAGAGAAGGCCACTATGTGCTCCTCCATGGCCAAAATAAGCAGGCGGGAAAAAGATCCTCTGCCTCCTTCGTGGCAGCACCTCATGCAGTTTCAGAGAGGCATAACATCGACATAATTCACAGTAGGGAATGAGAGATCATAGGGAGGTAGAGGAGCAATGTGAAGGGCAGAGAGAATTTTGGGGCTGGCATAGCTGAACGCATTAGCTTGTAGAGCACGATGGAGAGAAAAACGGAGGGAGAACCTGAGCGAATGCGAAATGGAGTTGGTTCCATTGGCCATAGAATGAGACGTTGAGGTCGAGGCACAGTACACTGGAGTGAATGAAGCAGGTGTTGTGGAGTGAATGATGCAGGTACATGATAGAGGAGATTTAAGGTGCTCACGTTGGAGGCAGGTGTAGCCCCGAGGTGAGACCAACTGCTCACACGCGGAGGGGCCATGTGGCCTATCAAATCTATTGAATTGATGACCCACATCTGGGGAAGAATGAAAATATATTATGGAATAAGTCCTAGTTCAATAACAATCCTAAGCCTCAATACATTTATATAAGGACCAAAGAAGACTGTCAAAATTGGAAGGCCGAGAGAATTGGAAGGGAAAAATTATCTAATCCTAGACCACAGTCCAAATTTAGTTGCAAAATATGAACATGAGTGAAATTTTTAAGACCTCATAATCTACTCCAGTGAGCCAACAAGGACTTAGGGAGGTATAAGAACCTTAAACTAGGTCGCAAATCTAGGTAATCCAAATATGACCTCTATTACAAAATTAAAGGACAAGATACCTCAGACATGGCTTTAGAACATTTGAAATACCTTAGTACAGATTATATTAGGGAAAAAAACCTCAGATGTAATCTAGGGGAGGCCGAAAGGCCTCATACCTAAAAAGGGCCTTAAGATCTAGTACAAAGTTGAGGTAAGATTAGTTTAAAATGAATCTAGCAACTTCAAACATAATTCAAAAATCAGGTCTATTAATGAAATATTATTTTCTTTTGTGATTGTTCTTTGATCTAAATTTTTGAATCCCTAAGCCAAGGTGAACATAAAATGAAGGATAAAAATTTCACTAGTTTGACAAAAAATTCTATATTGTTTGATCTGTTATGTTTTCTTTGCTCAAACTTCTATGAATAGAAAAAGTTTCAGAACTTGAGATCATTTATATGATGCTAAAAGTAAATTTTTAAATTGTATATAAGTTCATTGGTGAAATATGTATTTGATTCCAAGCATGCATGAGCATTGATTCTTACTAAGATGATATCTCTTGGTTGATATTTTTGAAATATGTATATATTTATCATTCTCTCAATTTGAAATTTTATCTTGTGCCTTTGATGGATTTAATCCACTCGTCCTTAATTATGTTTTATATATGATCATTTTTATATGGTTATAAGAGAATTTGGGCGATGAGGATGACCTTAAGGATGTTAATATTTCTACTGTTGTTCATAAATCATTTATACTTCAAAAACAATGTCACAATCACAACACATAGTATGAAGTTTTTGGATTATGGTTCAAGACAAGACAGGATAGTAAAGGAAATATGTGTTGAACATTTGTTTTTATTTTGAAGACACTACCTTGTATGTGTTCAGGAGAAATATGCTATCCTAACATAAAATCTGAACTAAAAATGCATTAAATATGTTGTTTAATATTTAAATTCTAAACTATGGGATGAAATGAAGATGCGTGTCAGTCTCCTGAATACATTGATTAAGAAAGATTATAAGAATGTGTATATTTCCACAACATGTTTTATGTATACTATTTGATAACCATAGGTGTGTTTCAGGAATAGGATACATTTGGATTCAAATTTGAATGGTTTGATACAAATTTATCATTAAAATATATTATTGCTAAAAGATTGAAAACCTCATAAAAGGTATGACAATCAAAATTATTTTTGGAAACTTGAATGTATATTTCATTAGAATTTTTGGAAACATTGTCTGGACCAAGAAGGTGTATCGTATTACCTCTTGAAATGAAGGAAACTCATTGGAAGATCCTTGACTGACATCAATATCAAACATCTCTAATTTTGAAGCTTGAAGACTCTGTTTGGACATTTGGATATGAAAAAGAGAATTTTCAAAGTCTAGTGAACCTTGCAAAAAGGTATAAAATGAATATTTCAAAAGGAAGGGTTTGTAAACCCTAGACTATTTTTTAAAGGGTAATGAAGCCCTAGGATTTTGTAACATCCCTGGTGAAAATTCCATGTAATAAAATTTAATAAAGGAAAAATAATAATCATGGATTATGGGACCCTTATTCCAAGCTAAATGTTGAGAAAAACATCCTAGTGTGGGTTTTCATTTAGTTTATTATGGCTAAGGAAATTGAAAAAGGAAATGGATAAGGTTTTGGAAAGGAAAAGTGGCATTAATTGACATTTTATTTGTGAAAATAATGGAAATTAGGAGGAAATGAAGGTGAAAGGTCACAGGTTGCATGTGAGGAGGAAAATGAAGTAAAATAATGGAAAATGAGAAAAAATAGAGGCCACATTAATACAAAGGCTTCTAAGGATCAATTTGTACCTTTTTTCAGTGTAACCTTTTGTCAATTCAGTTTTGGATCTCTCTCTCTATTCTCTCTCTCTTATACTCTTGGAAACTTAGATTTTTCTTGGAGCATTTCAACATTGGATCAAGAAAGGAAAATAAGGTAAAGAGAAAGAAAATATCAATCAAGGAAGAGAAAGATCAAGCATCTATAACAAGATTCTTTGCAGGTATCTATTTGTATGTGTGGTTTCCTTACTATATTTGGCATGCATGGTGTTGCATGTGTGTTCTTTTTTATATTTATGTCATTGGCATGGGTTTTCCCAAGTTGATAGTGTTTTTTAACCTAACCTTGCCATTTCCAGATAGCCATGGTGTGACGGGGTTCTCATGTTTTGGTTGAGCTATATTTTCGGATGAATTCAAAGCTAAGTGGGGTGGATATCTGAATGAAAGAACACATGGACTAGTAACCCCTGAATCGAACTGTGGGTTGTGATAAATATGGAGAGTGTGTTGCCTCAGTGGGCCTAAGAATCCTTGACCGCTAAATGGAGGGATATATGGTAAAGCCTAGAGGTGGGTGCTCTCCATCAGGCCTAGGAATCCCGAGATGGGATATATGATAAATCCTGGAGAGTGGAGTCTTGATTATGGCCTAGCGATCCTTGGACCAGACTGTGGATTGTGCTAAAGACTAGAGACTATGATACAGGAAAATTCCTCACGGTGTAGGTGGAGAAATCTAGTGGAATTTAATGCCAGTTTTTCCTAGTGATCTGGTGGAGATCATGGTAAAGCATGCTATTACATGTTTATTTTTTTGGCCTAGTGATCCGATGTGGATAATGGTAAAGCCTAGTTTCTTTCGATGAGGATGAGGTGGTTTAACCTCAGGAAGCCCTGGTTGGTTCTTTCGGTTTGACTCCCACATTCGTGATTGGAATATGGCACGAAGGTGATTGGATGAAGAGAGAATTGGCTCAACCAATCTATGGTCGGGTGGAATGTGGTAGTCCCATACCGAGTTGGTTTTTTCATTCATTAATGAGAAGTTATTTCCTTGGTATCTTATGTGTAAATGTAGTGGTTTATATGTGGATTCTATGGATGATGTATCCTTGATATTTATGTTTTTATTATGCTAGTTGTAAGCATTTATGATGACAATGATGATGTATGTCTCTCATCATGTTTTGATTTGTAAATGAATGAACAATGTATCTATGACCTAATAGATGTTGAATGCAACTAATGATGTAAGGGAATAATTCTTATTAGCGATTCTCATATAATTATGAGACCCCTATGCTCATATTTGTTATTTATACATGCAGATTAAATATTTGTGACATGTTTTATGAAATTTAAATCTTGGTTGGGATCGTTCAGGCCTAATCCTGGTGTCAGTTTTTTGTTTTAACCTCGAAATTAAATCATTTCTATGAACAGTGGAAGCATAAGAATGAATCTCAACAAGGATGGAAAGGGAAAGATAAAGGTAAAGGTAAATGGAAGCTGAAAAGAGAAAGGCCTCAGAATGCAGAAGAGAAAAAAAATGTGGCACCATAAAATAAGTTCAATCCAGCTAGACAAGGACATGGGTCACAACAACAACATTTGGAGTGTTGTACATGTGGTAAGGAGCATCTCAAGAGAGATTGTATGCAGAATCAGGGTGGTAGGCCTCAGATATATAGTGCACATGAGGCACATATTATTGGGGATGTTGGTCAGAGTGTTCCTCGTATCTATGTAGCACTGGATAATAGGTAGGCAAACCATTAGACATATATCATTGAAATGGATGGTAAGCTTTGTGATCAAGTTGTTTCTATTTTTATTGACACTAGATCTAATTATAGTTACGCTAGTCTTGAATTGGTTGATAAGTGTGGTTTGAATAAAGAAGTTCATGCATAATCTTGGTTACTGCAGTTTGCTACAAGTACCAAGAAACGAGTTCGTCGTTGGGTAAGAGTTTGTGAATTTGAACTAAATTGTATGCCTACATCCGCACATTTGAATGTATTGTCATTGGGATCATAAAATATGATTTTGGGTATGGATTGGTTATATATCCATAAGACTAAAGTGGATTGTTATGACAAATCCATTTAGTGCTTGTATGAAAATGGGGAACAAGGAGTCTTACAAGGTAAGAAGAAAGAAACATCGATGAAAATGTTTACAGCTGTGCAAGCCAAGCGTATTTGCAAGAAAGGTTGTGTGTTATTTGTAGTGCATATTTCTAGTGACAAAGTTAAGTAAGTTGAGGATGAAATTTTTTTGAGCAGGTACCCATTTATACAACAATTTTAGGATGTATTTCCCATAGATATTTCATAGTTTTCACCTCACAGGGAAGTATAATTTTATATTGATTTGGTACCAGGGGTAGCGCCAGTATCTAAGGAACCTTACAGGATGAGCAACCTGAGTTGGTAGAGTTGAAGCTGCAATTGAAGGAAATGTTGGACGAGGGATACATTAGGACAAGTGTATCACCTTGGGGTGCACTGGTATTTTCTGTGAATAAGAAGGATGGAACTCTCACATTATGCATTTATTACAGGCAGCTGAACAAAGTGACCATCAAGAATAGGTATCCATTGTCGAGGATTGATGAATTATTTGATCTGCTAAAGGGAGCAACAATGTCCTCACAGATTGATTTGAGATATGGATATCATCAGGTACACATCAAGGAATAGGATATTTACAAGACATATTTCCAGACCAAGTGTGGACATTATGAGTTTGTTTTAGTTCCATTTGGTTTGACTAATGCTTTGGCTACCTTTATGTGTTTTATGAATAGTGTGTTGGGTCCCTATCTGGAAAATTTTGTTATTGTGTTCATTGATGATATACTGGTATATTCTAAAAATGAAGAAGAGCATGTCAAACACTTAGGATTAGTATTGAGATTGTTGAGAGAACATCAGTTGTATGCTAAGCTCATTAAGTGAATTTTCTTTCATACATAGGTACATTAATTGGGAAATATTGTTTCCAAGGAAGGCATAGCAATGGATCTAGAAAAGATAAGAGCTATCATGGAGTGGGAAGCTCCTAGAAATGTGGATGAGGTAAGGTCCTTCATGGGGTTGGCAAGTTATTATAGAAATTTCATCAGTAACTTCTCACATATTTCTTATCCTATTACATCATTGCAAAGGAAAGGTAAGAATTTTTAATGGACAAAGGAATGTGCGACTAGTTTTGAGCAGTTAAAGCAGTTGTTGAGACATGCTCCAGTGTTAAATATTGCAGATATGGATAAAGAGTTTGTGGTATGTACAGATGCTTGAAAGAGAGGACTTGGTAGAGTCCTTCTACAGGAAGGATAGGTGGTATGCTATGAGTCATGGAAACTAAATGAACATGAGAAAAACTACTCGAAACAAGATCTTGAGTTGGTAACAATCATACCTTCTTTGAAGATGTGGAGGCACTATCTTCTTGGTAGGAGATTTTTACTAATGAGTGATCACAGTGGGTTGAGATACTTGTTTGACCATCCGAATCTCAATGGAAGGAAATCTATATGGCTAACCACGATCAATGAGTTTGACTTCGAGATCATGTACATCAAGGAAAAAGAGAACAAGGTTGTGGATGTTCTTAGCAGGAAGATAAAGGTGAATCATATAGAAGTTATGACATCCTATGGGATATACTTACGAGATCATATATTAAATGTGGGTCTGTAGTATGGCAATTATAGAGATCTTATGCATAGGTTACAATGGAGTTCATGTACATGAACAATTAGTGGTACAGGTATAAGTATAGGTGAAGGTATAGGTGCACAGGATGTGGAATATTGTCTTATAGAAGATGGATTGGTTAGGTTTATAGATAGGATATATGTGCGCGAAAACAGTGATCTCAAGAAGGTGATATTGAGGGAGTTTCAAGTGAAACCATATTTAGGTCACCTAGGATAGCAGAAAACATTGGTAGCATTGAATAAACTTTACTATTGGTCGAATCTGAAGAAGGATGTGGTAGATTTTTTGGCTAGATGTTTGGATTTTCAGCAGGTAAAGATAGACTGTAGGCATCTGAGTGGACTACTACAAATAATTTTGATTCCAGAGTGAAAATGGGAGGTCATTTCCATGGACTTCATCACATGTTTTCCTAGAACATATAGAAAAAATGATTCCATAATGGTTATTGTGGACAAGTTAAAAAAGGTTGTGCACTTCATTCCAGTGAAGACTACATATTAATCTAGTGATGTGGCACAAGTGTTCATTAGAGATTTGGTCAGATTACATGGTGTTCCAAAGAACATTGTGTCAGACAGGAATACAAATTTCACTTCCAAGTTTTGGAAGGAGTTGTTTGCAGGTTTGGGAACAGATTTGGCCTTCATTACAACTTATCATCCATAGACAGATGGATAGACAGATAGGGTCAATAATATATTGGAGGACATGTTGAGGATGTATGTGATTCATTATAAGTGAAAGTGGGAAGAGTATAGTCCATTGGTAGAGTTCTCTTACAAAAATGGCCATCAATAATCCTTGAAGATGAGTATGTTTGATGCATTGTATGGGAGGAGTTGTAATACTACCATCAGTTGGATTGATCTGGTGAATACGGTATTGATTGGACCAAACATGTTGGCAGAGATGGAACATGAAATGAAGGTAATAAAGAAGAATTTGAAAGTGTCACATGATAGGCAGAAGAGCTATGTAGATCAAAACAATTTGTTTAATGAGTTTCAGGTTGGGGAACATGTGTACTTGTGCATTAAACCAAAGAAGATATCCTTGTGGATTGGTTCATGTGCCAAGCTGGCACCTCGGTTTTGTGGACCTTTCAAGATTCTTGAGATGATTTGGCTAGTAGCCTATCAAATTGCACTACCTATAATAATGAATTTCCATGATGCTTTCCATGTGTCAATGCTTAAGAAGTATGTTAAATATGTTGATCATGTTATTGACTGGTCTATATTGCAGGTGGATCCAGATGGAGAATTCAAGTGGGAACCTTAGTGTATATTACATAAAAAGGTTCTCGTGCTCCAAAACCAAGTAAAAGAGCAGGTTAAATTGCAATGGAAGCACTTTGGGCCTAATGAAGCTACATGGGAGATATCACATCATATGCAGGCTATATATCCTTCATTGTTTACCGGTTGAGGAAAAGAATTTTTGGTATGATGTTTTGGTATATGTTTTGGTGTGATGTTCTGGTATATGTACATACGTATATGGATGTAAATAACACCATGAGCTATGTTATAAAGATCCAATAAGAGGTATGGGTGTCATGTCATTGTAGCTGTCATGTTGGTTTAGTTTTCAGCAGGGTGATCATTGTAAATATTGCATCGACATAAGTTATAAAGATCCATGGGAAGTGTGTTTTATTTTCAGTGCTTTTTCTGAGGCATAGGTGTGGTTGAACGTTAAGAACGATATCGCCTAAGGAGGAGGTTTCTGTAACAGCCCTGGTGAAACTTCCATGTAATAAAAGCTAATAAAGGAGAAATAATAACCACATATTATGAGACACTTATTCCAAGCTGAATGTTGGGAAAAACATCCTAGTGTGGGTGTTCATTTGGTTTATTATGGCTAAGGAAAATTGCAAAGGAAATGGATAAGGCTTTGGAAAGGAAAAGTGGCATTAATTGGCATTTTATTTATGAAAATAATGGAAATTAGGAGAAAAGGAAGGTGAAATCTCACAGGTTGCATGTGAGAAGGAAAATGAAGGAAAATAATGGACAGTGAAGAAAATAGAGTCCACATTGATAAAAAGGCTTTTGAGGATCATTTGGTACTTTTATTCAGTCTAACCTTTTGTCAAATCAATTTTTGAGCTCTCTCTCTCTATTCTCTCTCTCTCATACTCTTGGACAATTAGAGTTTTCTTGGTGCATTTCAACATTGGATCATGAAAGGCAAAGAAGGAAAAGAGGAAGAAAAGATCAAGCAGGGAAGAGAAGGATCAAGCAACTACAACGAGATTCTTTGCAAGTATCAATTTTCATGTGTCGTTTCCTTGCTATATTTGGCATGCATGGTGTTGCATGTGTGTTATTGGTTCTCTTTCTATCATTAGCATGGGTTTTTCCAGGTTGACAATGTTTTTCATCTTAGCCTTGCAATTTCTCGATAGCCATGGTGTGTTGGGGTTCTCATGTTTTGGTTGAGATGGATTGTCGGATATATTCGAATATGAGTGAGGTGGATCTATGAATGAAAGAGCACATGGCCTAGTAGCGCCTCAACCAAACTGTGGGTTGGAGTAAATCCAAATAGAATGTTTCCTCGGTGGGCCTAGGAATCCTTGACTGGTGAATGGTGGGCTATATGGTAAATCCTAGAGGTGGGTGCTCTCCATCAGGCCTAGGAATCCTGAGATGGGATATACGATAAATCCTAGAGAGTGGAGTCTCGGTTATGGCCTAGTGATCCCTGAATAGGACTGTGGATTGCGGTAATTCCTAGAGACTGTGCAACAGGAAAATTCCTCACGGTGTAGGTGGAAAAATCTATTTGTTTCCATGCTTTTTTTGGCCTAGTGATTTTGTGGAGATCATGGTAAAGCCTGATATTACATGTTTATTGTTGTTTCCTTGTGATCCAATGTGGATTGTAGTAATTCCAGGTTTCTTTTTATGAGGGTGAGTTGGTTTAACCTTGGGAATCCGATGGCTGGTTCTTTCGGTTTGAGTTCCACATTCATGCTTGGAATATGGCACGGGGGTGATTGGATGAAAAGAGAATTGAATCGACTAATCTATGGTTGGGTGGACCATGGTAGTCACATATCGGGTTGGTTTTTGCATTCATTAATGGGAAATTATTTCCTTGGTATCTTATGTGTAAATGTATTGGTCTATATGTGGATTATATGGTTGATGTATCCTTGATATTTTTGTTGTTATTGTTGGACATTGGATAAACCAACACTCCCCGTGTGTTTTGCAACATAGACTAACCGCCTCTCGTGGATCCTTATCTCTAACAATGTGATCATTGACTAACACCTATGGGTTTTTGTCTAACAACAACTGTGATTCCAAGAAAGTGATATCAGAGCATAGGTCAGGAGTTCAATACACACCCTGCTCGCATTGGGGGGGATATTTTGGACATTGGATAAACCAATTCTCCCCGTGTATTTCACAACCTGGACTAACCACCTCTCATGGATCCTTATCTCTGGTGATGTGATCATTGACTAACAAGTTCGGGTTTTGGTCTAATGACAATCCTAATTCCCATTAGCCATTATGTTGCTTATAAGCATGCATTAGGATAGTGATGATGTATAGATCTCATCATTTTTTTATTTGTAAATGAATGAAAATGTATCTATGACCTAATAGATGATAATTTAGCTAATGATATAAGGGAACAATGCATCTTAGTGATTCTAAGATAAGCATGAGACCCCCATGCTCATATATGTTATTTAGACCAGTAGATTACATATTTGTGACATGTTTGACGAAATTTCAATCACAGTTGGGGTTGTTCAAGCCTCGTCCTGGTGTCATTTTTTGGTTTTCAAGAAGTTTCCTTCTGTCATTTATGAATTCTGAGAGTTACAAGGATTTATGGGTATAGGTCTAGCCCCAACCCTACAATGTAGTCTTAAAATCCATAGTCAATGGTACAAAACTGGGTAAAAAAGTCCACAATTGCACTGATGCCGGATTATGTATATGACTAGGAGGTTCAGGTCACACTGTTGCCCTGTCAAGGGAGCGACTAGGGTTTTGATGCTTGAAAAAGTCATGTGATGCAAGGGCTAGCCTTCTTGAAAGCTGTCATGGCTCTTGGGTGTCCTATAGTAGGTGTATAAGGTTTGTTTAGTTATGTGGTATTGGTTCCACTTCCTTAAGGTGACCTGGGAGGTTGAATCATTTCATAGTAGCCTCTCGACATGTTTACCCCAATTGGCCAATTACTTGGGTAGATATGGGAGGAGGGTGTTACGTGTTTGGAAATTAAACCCTAGCTAGACATTTTTTCTAAAATAAAGAAACTCTAGATCAAGCAAGGAAGGATTGAAATCATGCCGATGATGAGGAAAAAGTTGCGATATGGATGAAATTAGGTTAATAAGAAGAGGGAGCATACATTTCACTATAATTATCAAAATATAATTAGTCCATATCTCTCTTATTTGATTATCATTATTGTTGTTATTTTAGTATTATCTAGTATGTTATCATTATGCCCCTTTCTTGGTTAAAATCATTCTTTCATGGCCTCCTAGTGAGGATTTCAGGTACATAACAAAGGATACCTAGGCTCTGGTAGTAGATGGAAGTAGTGGAAGAACAAACAAAAGTGTGTGACAAGAGGGACTTGTTGGGAAAAATACTGACCCCGGGGGGGTGAATCAGTGTTTAATACTCACACATAATTTTATTTTCTCTACAGAATTCTATATGCGATTGTACTTAGTCCAACCAGCCTATGTACGTGACTTTCATTCAGGAAACTAGCATATGACTAGTCAACTTATAATTCAAATAAATATTCATAACTTTATTTAGACCAGAGCATTAATGATTCATCAGACATTTAGTAAGAAGTAAAAATGTGCAGTAAGAACAGAATAAATCATCACACATAAGAAACACACATGAACACCAGGATTTAAGGTGGAAACCCAATGTGGCAGAAAACCACCATTGTTGTCGTCTTTGTCTTCAATATTTATTATATAGAGAACTACTTAAAATATTTTATTGGCACATAATCATACCAATACACAGACACCCACCTATAGAAGGCTGCAACCTTCACTCATTCTCTAGTTTCTACTGGAAGGGAGCTCCAGCCCCTGATCTCGTTTACAAGCCACCACTGGAAGGGAGCTATAACCCTTTGATACGATCACCAACTCCTACTAGTAGGAATCTTCTACTTCCTCATTGAAGGTTCCAACCCTCAACACCATCGCGGACCACGTTTCATAAATTTTCACACTCTATCCAATATCTTTAACACATCACAACTTGTAGATCAACTGAAGTAAACATCTTCCCAGTTCAATCATAACAATGAGATTATTGTAACCACACCACAAAGTTGAACCTAGACTACTGCATAAACACTGAATCAACTACAACCCTGATAATTCATAATACAAAATGTAGGTGCTACTTTACTTATGGAAACCCGCGTGTATACATGCTTTTGTGTGGAAAAACCTGTGTATAGATCGCAATATATAAAATTTAGACTTCTGAATCAGATTCAAAATTGATCAGAAATATTCTAACATATTTTGTCATTTTTACATATCCCTCATACAGTTAGCATCATCAATAATTTTTTAATCAGCCAATAACTGATCTTTAATCATAATCAACTAGCAGCATAATCAATACCCAAACAACCCAAATCTATATGAAGACATAATTGACAGACAATAGAAACACAAAAAAATTGATCAGAAATTTTCTTCAGCATTCTTCAGCAAAGCCCCGGCTTTCATACGCACCTTCCAGAAGGAATATCTGTGTATGTATGAACGTATCCCGTAACCAAATCGTGTATATATCTAAATATGTTACGAAATATAAACGTGCCTCTGCAGAACCAAACCTGTGTGTAGACACTCCTTCCTTGAGGTGTAACCGCGTATAGATCTTTAAATAATTCAAGACTACGCAAAACTTCAGAATTGAAAACTTACTTTGATCATACCCTTCACTATAACAAACATGCGCCAGACCACAGATCTAAATAACTCATAAAAATATCATGCAAATACATATTCATTTCAGGTCTAGAGATCCTGATCCATAATTGTATTCATGAGTGCATCATTATATTAGATCTATCAATTTACTATAGCCCATTACATACATATATACTTCAGTTTTAAGTATTCATTCAATTCACATACTCATGCACACTTAGCACGATGATCTTCACCTCCTTATATAGTTTGATTCTTAGCCAATACTAGAGGCAAAACCATACAAGAGTCGATGGTGTTCTTGGATGGGATAAAATAATCGATATTGTGCTCAATATTGTGGGATAATACCATGGTAAAGACACTTGGTATTATAAAATTAGTGTGCTAGCATATACACGACTTTGCTTCTTAGTACCTACGTGTATACGCGACTTTGTCTTTACTAACTCGCGTATAGTTCTTTAATTATGTATTTTTATCCATATTTTGATTCAGATCTGCAAAACCTTTGTCCCAACATTCTATCATTTTGTTCCATCACTTTGTCACCTCTGAGCTTATCCAGAAACCATATAATTGTTATTTTACAAGTGGGTTTCCATTAAGGACAACACATGCATCATAATTCCAACAATCTCCCCCTTTGGAATTGATGGCAACCATGTTGGTGTTTTATCACCAAAACTTGTAGATACATGTTAGACACATCAACTTAAACATTATTCAAACACCAAGTTACTATCGCCATTTGACATCAAGGGAAAATGACAGACAAATGTTGAAACAATGATTCTCTTTCCTGGTAGATATAAGAGCTTTGTAGATCTGATATGCACTATACTGACCATGCTCCCCTTGAGCACATGTTGAATCTTCAGATAGATTTTCAATGAAGTACATGACTCTATAACTAAACTACCCAAGTGGGGTTACATTTTTTACTCAACTACCCAACCAAGTGGGATTACATATTTGACTCAATTGCCCAGCCAAGTGGGTTCACATATTTGAAAAATTCCATACATGACTGAATATGACAATCATTACAACATAGGTCTCAATATGACCTTTACATCAAATTATAGATATGACTTTTATAACCAAGACAAAAGGACATTAATAAAGAGAGATCATCGATCATAATTTAGTAACCATTATACACAGAATTCCAACAATGCATTATATACTAAAGGCTAATACTCCCCCTAAACCTGTGCTACCTGATCAAATAGAACCAAATCATAACTGTCAGCAACATGACAAATTCTGTTCTGGAGGCTGACCCACTAATTACATGACAAAGAGATCCATACACAACTGTTTGAAAAGAGACTCACGTATATATGTGACTATGCTTCAAACAACCTGTGTACTGAAATCATCCTTCTGAAATTTCATCACAAATAGAGAAAATAAATATAACAACATAATGAGGTAGAGACAACTCCCAGTTTCTATATGAGATATTCAATTGCTTCTCTGGGAAGAGGTTTAGTAAATATGTCAGCAACTTGTTCTTTGGAGGGAACATACTCCAATTTAACCTTTTTATCAAGAATTTGTTCATGTAAAAAGTGATACTTAATAGGAATATGCTTGGTTTTGGAGTGCATAACATGATTTTTTGAGATACTAATAGAACTTTTATTATCACATAGAATGGAGATGGGTGGAGAAAATTTAATTTGAATATATTGTAATGTCTACATCATCCATAGAAGTTGTGTGAAACATGGTGCAACAACCACATATTTTTCTTCTGTTGTAGATAAAGAAATGGAACTTTGTTTCTTGTTGAACCAGGATACTAATCGGGGCCCCATATAAAATGCACCTCCACTAGTGAATTTGGGTCATCAACATTTCCAGCCCAGTCTGCATCTGTTTAAGCATGAAGGGTAAGATTGACATTTTTAGGATACCATAGACCAAAGTCTTGAGTTCCTTGGAGATATTTGAATATTATATTTATTGCCTGAAGATATGATTCCTTTGGATTGGCTTGGAAACGTCCAACAATCCCCACTGCATGCATGATATCTGGTCTAGTGCCTGTTAGATAAAGAAAAATTCCAATCATAGATTTGTACTCTGGTTGGTTTACCATGGGAGAATCATCGTGAGAACTGAGGTTACATCCTGTCATCACTGTATTACACACAGGTTTGCAGTCTTTCATCCCATACTTCTTCAGAATCTGCTTGAGATATTTTGTATGTGAGAGAAAGATGCCATCTTTTGCTTGTTGCACTTGTAAACTAATAAAATATGTTAGTTCCCCAAGTAAAGACATTTAAAATTATTTCTGCATAAAGAAGCAAATTTTTGACTCATGGATTCTTCATTACTCCCAAGAATGATGTCATCAACATAAACAACAATAATTAATAGTTTGTCATCCTCAATTTTTGTGTACAGTTTAATGTCTACAAATCCTTTTTTAAAGCCTTGTTATTGAATATATTTGTCACTGATGATAATACCATGCCTGTGGAGCTTGTTTTAGCCCATATAGATCATTTTTGAGTTTGCAAACAAGTTTTTCATCATTCCCCAAAATGAATCCTTCTGGTTGTTCTGTATATACTTCTTCTTCCAAGTCTCCATTAAGGAAATTATATTTTACATCCATTTGATAAACATTGAAACATTGAAAACTTGAAAATGCAAGAAACATTCTTATGGCTTCAAGTATAGCTACTATTGCAAATGTTTCTTCAAATTATATACCTTCTTGTTGAGCATAACCTTTACAAACAAGTCTAGCTTTGTTTCTAATTACATCTCCATTTTCATTTAACTTATTTTTGAATATCCATTTTGTCCCAATAACATTTTTATCATGAGGCCTGGGAACCAATTCCCAAGTATTTTTCTTTTCAATTTGATCAAGTTCTTCATCCATGGCCTTAATCCAACATTCATGTTTACTAGCTTGATTTACATTTTGTGGTTCAATGGTGGATAATAATGCCAGATAAATAGGAAATCCCACAAGTTCTTCTTGTTTGTACCCCAAATTCCTTTTCTCCTAGAATTTGAAATTTTGGATGATTCTTTTGAACATACCTTATGGATCCTTTTCTTTATCTAATGTGTCTTCTTCGGATGCTTCATTAGTTTGTTCTTACATATCATTGTGATTTGATGTGGGAAAGAATTCATCATCATCATCATCATCCTCTTTTGTTGTTGTTGTCTTTTTTGAGTTGTGCATGCTTCATCAATACATTCAAAAAAATTTCGAAGTCTCTTATTGTAGCATTTATATCCTGTAATTTTAGAAGAGTAACCAAGAAGTATTCCTTCATCTGTTGTAGCTTCAAACTTATTGAGTTTTTCATCATTATTTTTTATGAAACATTTTCTTCCAAAAACTCTAAAATGCTTCACAGTGGGAGGCTTACCATACCAAAGTTCATAAGGATTTTTATCACTATTCACACGAACATGGGCCTTGTTGAGAATCTTTATTTTGGTATGTGCAGCTTCACCCCAAAAGGTATCAGGAGTTCCAAACTCATCAATCATATAACAATCCATTTGTTGAACTATTCTATTCATTATTTCTGCCACAACATTTTGTTGAGGATTTCTAGCCATAGAAAATTGTCCTTTTATGCCATATTGTTCACAAAAATCAAAGAATTCATCCGATATGTATTCTCCTCCTAGGTCAGATCTGAGACATTTGATTTTTAGATCTAATTCATTTTCAACTAATGGTTTGAAGACCTTAAATTTATCAAATGCTTCATCTTTGTGTTTCAATAAACTGATCCAACACATTCTAGAGAATTCATCAATGAATAAGATATAGTATTGATCTCCACGAGGTGAATTTTTCTTTACAGGTCCACATAAATCAGTATGTATAAGTTCAAGAGGCTTACTTGCTGGTCCTTCTTTGGCGTTAAATTGAACTTTGGTTTTCTTAATGAATTTACATGACTTACATATGGTACTTTCTGGTAGGGTGATGTTGAGTAGAGCACGAATAGCTTTGAGCATGCTTGATTTTCTTATTTGAGAAAAGCTCAGATGTCCCAACCTTCTATGCCATAACTATTTTTCCGCAGCTTTTCCTAGATAACATTGTTCTAGGCCACCTTTCAATACATATAGATTGCTTGGCATTCTTGTTCCTTTTATTATGGTCTTTCCTGTGTCAAGTTCACGAACCACACATTCTTTTGATGAGAAGACTGCTTCATTTCCTTGGTCACACATTTGACTAACACTCAAAAAGTTATGCTTTAATCCATCAACATACATAACATTACCAACTTGAACCTTTTCTTTTAGAAAAATAGATCATTTACCCTTAATTACAACAGGAGAGTCATCTCCAAAAGTGACGCTCTTTTATTTTTCTAACGCATTGCATGAAATGAGTTTATCTTTATCACCTAACATGTGTTTTGAACATTCACTATCAATGTACCATTGATTTTCTTCTCCTTTTGCAAATAAAGGTATGCCGCAACTTTCGAATTGTAAGTCCTTCTTTTTCCATACTTGAGAATTTATTGATATTTTTTCTTTTGGATAAAGTTTGCTCCTTCATTCAAATTCCTCATGTCCAAAGTTATTGCAAAATTAACATTCAATTTCATCTTTAAGAGGAGCGAAATTGTAATAAGTGTTATTCTTGATTCCTGTCTCATTTCTTTGTTTTATTGCTTCTCTAGTCATGATGGTTTTTTATGCAACACATTGAGGAGTTTTGTGACCAAAATTATGACATGGGAAACATTGTCCATTAAAGAAGAAATTTATATGATCATAGAAACTTCTAGTATTGTTTACCTTTTGACTGATTCTTCTGTTATTGTTCATCCTTGAATTAGAGCGAACATGATTTACCTGCGAATTGTCTTTGTTCTTCTACTAAGTGTAGAAACTTTGTTGACTAGATTTCACTACATTTAGATAGCTTTTGGTTGTGGCTAAGGATTTTTCTATCTGCGAAGATTCACCAATGTATCTAAGACCTGTCTTAATAAGAGGAGAGCATTGAACCTTGATAATTTCATCTAAGGTTTTAGATCCTTTAAGAAATCTAAGATTTAGAGTTTTTACTTTCTCAAGTTCCTTTCTTAGGCTTACTATTTCACATTCTAACTTCTCATTATATTTCTCCTTTTCTATGAGTTGATTCTTTAGAGTATCTATGGATATTTTGTTTTCTTACAAGCATATTTTGAGTTGAGTAATTTCTTCAAAGAAATCATTTTCTTCTAAAGAATCCATAAAATTATCTTTAGACTCATTAGTGTCTTTTTCAAATGCCATGAGTAATTTAAGATCTTGATCAGATTCTCCTTCTTCACTATTTGACAAGCCAAAACTATCTTCATGAATATAATAAATTTTCTTATTTTAAAATCGTTTCCTATTACCTTTTGCTATATCCTTTCCCTTGGCATGATTATCTTTCTGAGGACATTTAACAACATAATGACCCACTCATCCACAAGCAAAAAATTTGAAGGGAAGCTTACCTCTGAACCTTCCGGTGCCAAGTTGAAGTTTCTTTACAAAATTTACCTCATCTTCTCCTAATACATACCCTGATTCCTTTTGTTCTTCCTTCTCTTTTCCTTTTGTAGTAGCTTTAAATGTGGCTTCTATGATTTCTGACGGACCTCATTTTCTCATTTCAAAACCAGTCAGGATCCCATGAAGTTAAAAAATAGTAAGAGTCTATAGATCCTGCTTCTCTTCAATGGCAGACACTTTTGACTCAAATTTAGGAGTTAGAGATCTTAGTATTTTCTCTACTAAAGTTGTGTATTTTGTGTCTTCACCTAGATTTCTCATACGATTTTACGATCTCATCTAGACGTGGAAATAAACTAGCAATACTTGTATCATTATGAATTTTGATTTTTTCATATTTAATTCTGAGATTTTGGAGTTTAGCACTTTTGACCTTGGCATCACCTTCATATCTTAGAATGATTTTTTCCAATATTTCCTTTGTTGTATTTCGCTGCATGACTTTGAAAATTTCTGATTCGGTTAGACTTCCCAATAATGCATTGACAACTTTCACATTGGTTCATAGGTCTTCTTTGATGTTGGATCTGCGGGAACTGCGGCTGGATATCGGTAACATCCTTAAACAATTGCCCAAACATATAAACCAAGGCACTAAATATAGGATATTATTCTTGTCTTCCAGATGATTAGATTTTATCTATGTCAAGTATATTGACTTGAATTAGGGAGAATGGTCTGGTAAAGGACTGGCATTCTCTTTGTGTCAAGTATACTAACCTCAATTATAGAGAATAGTCAGGAAAAGTATCATATAGCATCATGTTCATTTAGCATCAAGCCCTGAACTGTGTAGCTAGAGTTTTAACTTTGGTTATTCATCATGTGTCATTGACTCGAATGATGGTGAACCAAGACTATCTGGGATTCCATGTGTCAGGTATCGACCTATATTATGGTGAATATTTGTATGCTAAATGATATACCATGTGTATGAAGTACTAACCCAAATTATGTTGAGAACACACCATAGGTATAAATTACTAACCCAAATTATGGTGATTATTTGATGTAGTTCATTTACCATGTGTTTGAAGCATTGTCCTAAATAATGGTGATTAGTTGATGCAGTTAATTTACCATGTGCTTGAAGCATTGTCCTTAATTATGGTGAAGATATACCATAGGTTTGAAGTGTTGACCTGAATTATGGTAAATGGTTTGATGCTATTGAATTACCATGTGTCACATTTTTTTTGACTTGATTATGGTAATGATGATGATTTGTTATAACCTTTTCTTAGACAATTTGACCAACATGAGAACATCTAGATAATAATTATGAATACCTCCATAGCTAAGAGGGAGTGTTGAATTTTGTATCTATGGTCAGTCTTCATAATTTACATTTTAATTCCTTTATGATAAATTTAAATCATGTTCTTCATGACTGTGTCAAAATAAAAATATTAAAGGCATGCTCTTCATTGTCTTTGCAAAATACAAAAAAAAAAATTTGAATATTATGGCTCCAAAAATGTAAAGTAAGCCCTTAAGAAGTTCAGGTCATATTTCCCCCATAGATGCACCACTTGGGATCGTCCAACCACTATATAAATCCCTGTCATATCTTGTATTTTCCACCCATTTTTGGATACATGAAATCATTCTATTTATTCAATTGAATGAGTCTTATGTGGCAGTTGAAATCAATCTTCTAGACATATCAGAATTTTTATGATGCATTTTCTAAGAAAACCAAACTGAGGTAGCCCAAAACCTTGAGACATGAAGAAGGGAAGACGATCTCTGAGGTAGCTGAGATGAGCTCTAAGGTAGGAGGCTGAGCTTTGAGGCAGAAAGGTTGAGCTTTGAGGCAGGCATGCCAAGCTCTGAGGCAGGTAGGCTGAGCTCTGACGTAGGAGGGCCAATCTCTCAGGAAAGAGGTTGAGCTCTGAGGTAGGCATGTCTATATTTGAGGTAGGAGGTTTATCTCTATGGTAGGCAAAAGATGAATTCTAAGTTATACATAAGGTCAGGTTTTAAGTAGACCAAATCAAGTTTGTTTGGTAGATGTATGATTTTTCTAAAGGGAAATTTGACCAGGTGTTCCTAGAGCTATGACCTTATGTTTGACTTGATGTATCTCTGTTTACTTCAATAATTTATCTAAGGAAATGGTTGTTGCTTTTCCCTCCTAGTAGTTTTTCCCAGGGTAATATATTTTGTTCTTATTTGGCTATCTCTACATTATCATACTGACATTTTTTTCCATTTTTGATGTCTTCTATGTAATTACTTTATGATTAATGTGAATGTAAGGAAGATTAAATTGAGAAACCATATGAAGTAACTTATTAGTTTAGAATGCCCTCAAAAAATCAACAAAGACTTTATTAATAAATCATGCAACCTCTAAATATTGTTCTACACATCAAGAAATTTCAAATGGCATAAATATCAGCTAAATTTGTGTTCATATGAGGAATTGTTTCCTCCCACAAGTTCACTTATCCTATTGACCACCATGGTGCCAAGTGGATGCCACATTATATTTCATTACTCACATATGTGGAGCTAGTCATATGCATAATTTCAAGGATATTCTAGAGGGTCTAAAACATTAACTCTAATAAGGAATTGATGCATGCACAAACCTTGACCCTAAGCCTAGATGGTTATTGGACATTCTTAAACATTGGGATGCAAGGAGAGGAAAGGGTTGCATTATTATTATATTGGTTATTATTATATAAGAGTTTAGAGAAAGGGGGTGAGATATTGCCAAGTAGAAAATAGGAAGTAAAATACCTTATACCATCTATATATACCACAATATCCATATCAATCCATTGCAAGTTCACCTTTCTTTGTATTTACATTTCATGACTAAGATGAAAATAACAAGGCATAGTCCTCACCTTCTTACAAGGTTTTAAAAAATTGGGCTTCCTAAGGAACATATCAAGTTTATTATGTGGATGGTGTATTATTTTATTTAGCTTGTTTCATTTCAATGTTAGTTTTGTTAACACTCCACCGGATCTCCGAGGCTGAGAAGAGACCAGCAAAGGTAACCACAGACCAAACTATCGCCAAGTAGCTAGCCCTACTAGGTAGAAAAGGGCTCTATCCAAGGGATCCCAGCCAAGAGGGATGGATCAATTAGGTTTTAGGCTAGGTATAATAGAACAGGGGTTTTGATTGGTTTATTTGGGTGCTGGATGAGTGAATTAGGTCAAAGAGGAAATTAGGGCAGGGAAAAAGGACCAGCAATTGCAGACATCTGATGGGGCAAGGTAGGTAGGTACTTTAACACTTTTAAGGAGGTTGAATGAATAGAATGGTGAGGTGCTAAAAAGAGCATGACATACATTAATTCTTTTTAAACTGAAGAAATGAACACAAGTATGATGATTCTCCAAAAACATAACATTAAACATGAATTCTGATTATCTCACTTAAGAATCAACAAATTATAGAAATGACATGATCATGGAAAGTACAAAAAATTCATACATATGTAAAAATAAGGATAATATATGTCAAAATATAGTACCACAAGAATCCCACCAAAATAGTTGCAACTCTGTTAATAAATTCCTCCCAAAAGTCTGATACAATAGTGTTTTCTGATCAATACCACATCATCCAAGCTCTCAAATGAGTGAAGAGGTGAAATATATAGGCAAGAAACAACTTCTCCCAACCTCAGGGGTCGAATCCCTAAGTTGAGTAGCTGATCCACAAAAGTCTAAACTGAAAACCCAAAGACTAGGGAGGTCAAACAAACTCTCCCCTAATTTTGGTGAAACTGATTCATTCATCCATGAAAACACTTATACCTAATGTATTTACCCTCTAGTAACTAAAAACTATCTTAATTACATTTGAATCCATAATTTACATTAGTAAAATTCATTTTTTCCATGGTCAAACTTAGAAAACTAGGAAAATATTAGAAAAATCATACAAATGTCAGGAGCACAACACCAGTGTAAGGAGCGTAGTGCTAGTGCCAGGAGCTCAATTCCATATTCAAGCCCACTTTTTAGGGGGTTCCTTATGTCCAAATTGAGCTCAGGATAGCTCATTAGAAAGCATGTCATATCTAGTGTCCAAAAATGTACTTGGTTTCCAAAATGATGAGTTTTAGCCCTCAAAAAAGTTGAATCTCCCAAGATTGTTCAAAAGCGCAGCACCTGCCTGAAAATGAGGGCAGAAATGTCATTTTTGGGGTGTTTTTGGCCATTTCTCCTTGCCAAATTTTCCAAATTCAGTGTGAAAAGTGTAAAAATTTCATGTTTTCTACCTTCTGAATCCAATGGTGGCCCTTTTTTTTGCATTTTGAGGCCCCTAGAAGAAGCGCAATGCCTAGGAAACTGCACTCCTGATAGTCAAATTGTGCTGAAGATTGTCAGAAGTTTGCACAAAAACCAAAAACTGCAAAAATTGCCCAAAAACTCTTCAAAACTGGTATGTGGAATGTTGATGAAGTATGCTAATAAATCAGAGAGGCCTCAGCAAGTATGTCAAGTTTCCTCTTCTCCTCTTGGGTGATTAGGGTTTCTAGATTTACCTTCACCTTTTGGGGTTTTGACCTTGCTATTTGATTCCTTCGGCAATAATGCTTAGCCATGTGTCTTTGGATATCATTTTATTTCTTTGCTTTCTCCAAGAGCTTCTCAAGATGATTGATGACTCTTTCAAGCCAATTTTCCATGTTCTCATTGAACAATATGGAAAATTTCTCATTAAGGGTGAGCTCCTCTGCTGGTTCAGCTTCTTTCTGTCTCTCTAGCTCTAATGCTTTCTTCGGGCCTTTGGTTCTTAGAATATTCCTTGACACTTATTCTTGTTTTTCATCTAGATCACCATACTTCTCATATGCTTCATCAAGTAAGGTCTTAGCCTTTGTCTCTTCTCTTTTGGCCTTGATAAGTTCTACCTCCATGATCAATTTTTTGGTCTTGAGTTGTTGGTTTTCCTACTCAAGAAATGAAATGACAAACTTTGATCTATCCAATTTAGATTGCAGCTCTCTGATTTTGGCCTCTTTATCTTTGATGATCAAGCTTGAGGCCCCATGATCATCTTGTTGATCCAAGTCAACTAGATCAAACTATGTTTCCTCCTCATGAGGTTCTTCGTCCTCTTGCATGACTTCCTCATGAACAACTACATCTTTTTTCTTTTTCTTTACCTTTTTTACCTACTTTGCTGATGAAGAAGGCAAGGTCCCTTCTATAATATTTGGATCAAACACCTGCCTAGGCCCTCTCTAATAAGTTTTGGCCAATGTGTCTTTTTTAACCTTTTTGGTCATTTTAGGCTTGTTGACCACAACTCTGTTGGATGACCCAATTTGGCTCTGAAATGTTGATGATGGTGATGAGATGGATCTAGTAGGTTGAGTTGATGGAGGAATAGGTGCAGTGGGATTGGGTGGAGGAGGCATAGTTTCAGCATGCTGATCTTGTGGAGCGGTGAAGACATCATTGGATATGAAAGTGTCCCATGAAATGTTCAACTAATTTAGATGATGAAGCACAATTATCTTGATCAGAGAGTGGTTAAAGAGGCTATTCATTTGCTGATCATAATCTCTCTTATGTACTATGTAGGCCATTTTATCAATGATTCTGAATAAGTAGTATGGGGTGTTGAGAAATTTCACTCTTGTGAAGTGCATGAGCTATATGATATGATATGTGTAGAGTTTGGAGAATATGCCTTCACAAGAGAATTATTTCATGATGATTTTCACCATGGGAGCATATCTATCAAGAAGGTAATTGAAATTGAAAACTCTCTTTCCTTAATTTGTGTACTGAACCTTGAAATGGTTCATAGTGCCAGTCATCTAGATCTTTGGCCTTGAACCATTTCTCACCCACATTGGGTATCCTTGTGGCAGCAACAATGATGGTTGTGGAGATGGTGAAGGTCACACTTGCAAGGGTCACTTGATTGTCTTGAAGATTTGAGATGAAAAATCTAGTCAAAACAGGGTGATGTTGAACTCTTTGGACCATTTCACAGAAATCAAAGCAGCTCACATGTTTGAAGCAAGTGACTGCCATGGGTGAGGCCATCAACTCTCTGGTGTTAGTTGGCTCAAGCCTCAAAATCCTCCCTCCCTTGTGAGGTCTTCTTTCCTCTTTGTCCTCCTCCATGAAATATCTATCTTCTTTCACCATGATGCTTGTTTTGGTAATGAAAACCATAGGGAAGGGGAAGGGGAGTGGGAAATAGGTTTAGGGAGTGGGTATAGGTGTAGGAAAAAATAGGGAAGTAAGGAATGGGGTTAGGGAACTTAGGGGAGTGATAGAGGATCAAAATACTTAAGGAAATGTGATTTAGAAATTTATTACAGGTATAGGGAGGCTACCTAGGAAATTTGTAGCCTAGGAGCTAAGGTTTTGGGGAATGTGCCTTAGGAATGGGGATTTAGTGATATAGGGATAGGGATAAGGTTTACTAAGATGTGGGAAGGGTAAATTTGGGTTTCTATCTTGTAAACTCAAAACTTGAAACAAGGAAAATTAACACCATGAAATTTTAAATGATGAAATGTATGGCGAGCTTTGATGAGGTTAACTTGTTTACAACTGAAGGAACCCTAAATTGATGATTAGAAATGCTTGCAAGAGTTTTTGGGCATTTTGAGCGAAGTTGGGCAGGAGCGCAGTGCCTTTGCCATGATCGCGGCACTGGTCTACCAGGAGCGCAGCGCCTATGCCAGGAGCCCAGCCTTGCCTCCAAGAGTGCAACGCCACCCAAAAACTCTATTTTTATCCTTACAAAATTGATTTTCGAGCTGAGGGAGTGAGAGCTCGATGGCTTAGAGAGAAAATGAGTACCTCTTTGATCTTTTCATGGGCTTTATACTTGATGGATTGGATGAATTAGCTCTTGGGACCCACTTTTCCTTATCACATTCACTTTACGCATTTGAACCTTTACCTTTCACTTTCACTTTGATTTTTTGAATTTGATCATTTGATGGATTTGAGAACACTAGAATTTTGGAAACTTTGATCTTCTTGGCATATGGAACTCTGAGTTGGCAGCTATTTGGAACCATGAACTTATTACATATTTGAGAAAACATAAAATTACATAATGGAATAAAAATTAAATTACATGTCAACTTTACATAGTAAAGTGAGTTTATTTGTCACCCTCTTACTTGCTGGTATGTTATGCATGCAGATATTGGTAATTTGATGGACCTTGAAAACTCTACGATCTAATGGAAACCCTAACTGAATGAAATTTATGGTGAAATGACTGAAAAGGTGATAAAAAGTCATGAATTATGGACACTTAACATAGTGATGAAATGAGCCAGCAAGTGATGATTTTTTTTTTAAAAGAGTGAAACTTGATTTAAATCTGCACCAAGTGACCAAAATTTTTCATGACCTAGTGGAATGACAAAAATTTCAGAATGGGACCCCTAACATGACATGAAAGAGTTAATTTGATCACTGGTGGAAGGATGCAAATATTGACACTAACAAGTTCATTTCAATAATTCATGTGGTAATCTATTCATGTTAGTTTTTTATTTTTACGTAAAAGATTGCATAGTAGGAGTTTGAAAAAACTTGTAATATATCTTGTCATGAACTGTTGTAGTGGAATATACATGGAAATGTGTATATCATATTAGTATTACAATATATTTCTTTGAGGTTTTTGTGGTAATTTATCGGATCCAAAAAATTTCATAAGGAAGAAGTATCAAAGCCCTAGACATCATAGATGAGTACACTAATAATATGAAGGATTGATTTAGAGGAGAGATTTTCAAATCTAGAGGCACAAGTTGTTGACATCTCTTACAACATGGTCATTTTCATGGTCGCTCTAGAGAGAAATTTTCGACCTTTTAGAGAGTTTGATAGCTTTAAGTAATAAGTTATCTCAAATGGGAAATATAGAGATAATAAATATTTAGAAAAGGAGCCAAAAAGGGAGTTCAAGGAAGAGAAAACAATTTCTAACATCACTTTTCCTAACCTTTGTTTAAAGAGGAGGTGGAAGTGGGAATCAAACCCTACCGAGGTGAGATTGATGTGGTTGGTTGCAACAATTATAATTCTATTTAGTTTTTCATAACATAGAAGAAGATCAAAAGATATCATTTTCCCAACTAAAGTTAGATGGATATTCCCAAACTTAATGGGAAATCCACACAAAAATTCTTAGGTTGTAGGGTGATCTCCCATTGTAATTAAGTTGGAGTTGTATAAAACCATCATTAAGTCATAAATCTATCCTATTGGATAAGAAGAGGACCAATGGATTTGTTGGAATTACTTCTAGTATAAGCAAAGGTAAAGTGAAAATGATCACACCATTTATTCAAAAAAACAATCACCATGTTAGATATATCTCCCAAGAAATTGGATGTACACATTGATTTTTTAGGTAGTCTCCGTAGTCGTTTAAGGATGCAATTAATGCAATTTAAGCCTAGGAACATTGATGAGGCATGTTTTCAAGGACAATATTTGGAGATAATGAACAAGAAAAAGTGACAACCAAGTGGTTCCAAGTAGAAAGAACACCAAGACACTTCTAAGGAAGGAAAGAAAAAGTTAAATGGAAAATTTAACAAGACAATAGCCACTGCATATTAGTGAAAGGATATAAACATCACCTATAACCATGGTAACATTAATGGTAAAAAAAAATATAATAAATTGATCTACATCTAAAGAACCATAGAAATAATACTAATAACAATATCATACGATTCATGGATTCAAACAACTAGTTAGAGAATCTTGTAGATGTAGATGAAAATATTGTCTACACTACAATATAGGAGGAGGTGAACTTAAGTATCCTGAATCCAAAGTACAAGAAATAGATTATTAAACTATATGATATCAAGATCCATCTCAAGAAAAAAAAGGTGGATTCTCTATTTGTATCTAGTTCATAGTTCAATCTCATAGTAGTAGAAGTCTAGTTAGCATGTTTGGATTATAAGTTCATGCCTATAAACCACCTATACCCATTGGTATGGGTAAATAATGATGAAAATATTAGGGCTGCTATGTAGTTTAAGATTCAATTTGTCATTAATTAAAACTATATTGATGAAGTGAAGGTAGATGTAGCACCACTTGATGTGTGTTTTTCAGTGTTTGCAAGCCCCTATATGTACATGAAGTAGGAAATATTGACAAGAAGAGTAATGGAACAATACTTGATCAAGGATGAGAATTCCTTTATCATCAATACATACAAAGTTAATTCAAAGATAACTCTAGTTAGTGCTAACCAATTCAAGAAACTAATCAATTCAAGTAAGATTTTTGTATTGTCTTTCTTAAGAGGTAATCAACAAGGAGATGAATTGTTAAAGGCAAAGGTATCTTTGCAGTGATGTACTAAAGAGAAGAAACACCGATTGGAGAAGATTTTGTAGGCATACATAGAAGTGTTATATTAGCCTAAATGGTTACTACCAAAGAGGGAGGAAGTGGTTTCCTAACTCCCATTCCCAAAAATTGGACTATACAAATAGTCCATCTTATAAGTAGATAAAGAAAATAAACATCTATATCAATTATTGGAGTAGAGATGATACAACCAAACACCTCACCTTCTAGGTGAACAATAATCACAGAACCATTTAATGAAAAAGGAGACCATTATACACACCAATCACTGGAAACTATAGTATTTTTAGGCATAGAGAAGATTAAACAAACAAAACACTATGACTGTAGTGGAATTTTTACATAAATTTCATCTAATAATCAAATATAATGAGACCAACACTAATAAAATAGAAAACATGTTCTCAAGGAAAACCACATCAAATATAAAAACTTTGGGTTTCTTTATGCACATGGATCCTTTCATCCATGATGTATACAAAGATGAATGCATAGATTATGAGGAATTTTGAAGAGGTTTTTTAGTAGCTACAAGGTCAAATACATGTAGAAGTGTTGGAAATGTTGTCAATGATGGCAAAGGAGACAGCATAGAAGCAGAGAGAGAATACAGAGGCAGAACCGTGAGATGACACGGTCGAGCAGCAAAGAAAGGTTGCAGAGAGTACAGTGAAACAGAGACAGAGAATAACAGAGGCGAAGACGGAGAATAACAGAGGTGGAACCAGTAAGGGCACATAACCAAGAAAGGAACCGTAATTACATAGTGAAAACCTAATGGAGTCGGGAATTCAATGTATGGAAGCACCGTATTATAATGTCGAGAACGCAAGAGGAAACAGGAGCGAAAGCAGGAATTCTTTCAATAATAGTTAAAATTTGATGAAGCGGAACCATGTGATAGATGGAACCCTAAGCAAACAGTGAAACCGATGCTCAAAAACCAGTGGGTTCACGCGATAGTTAAAGTGGTAAGCAGAATTGTCAAAAAGAACGCGATATATGTCATTGATGGTCATGTGTCCTAAAGTGGTTTTTGAATACAATTTTTTTCGCTTAATTTTGGAGAATTATGTGATGAGCATATAAGTTGCACGATATTGCACGTCGTCCGTCAGATGGGGGACCAAAGCTCAGTTGGAGCGCGAGAGCAGATTGACCGTCCGATCAAAAGAGAAGTTGCGAGGAAGAGAACTGAGGTTGTGGGACCTACATTCATTGCTGTGGGGCCAAATAATTATGTGAAGTTTAGTGTATTATGTGTATTACAAAAGTTATTAAATAGGCGGAAGGTAAGTTACATGCCCGTGAATGAAATACATTATGAAGTGTTGGGTTAATGTTATAAGCCATGGTTGAAAGGTTATAAACACTTGCGTGTTTAATTAAGGGCATCAAATCCATTATTATAGCGTTAAGTGATAAGGTCAGGAGTATGAGAGTGTCTTATTATATCATGTTCAAACCTTAGAGAGCGGGTTAAGAATGTTGTGCGTCGGGTTAATACACCTTATATAATAAACAAAGGAAGGGGTTCAATATGATATGAGCATTGTGTTAAAAGGGGACCAAGATTGTAATACAAGGCATATAAAACAATGTATATGTGGATATAAGTTGTGGTGGGCACAGTTGAATTATCGCGTTAATGGTTAGTTATTAACCATTGAAGAAAATGTTGAATGGATGATATGTATATACATAAATTGTGGACCCCGACTATGTTACAGATTAATAAGAGGTAAGCCAAGCCTTAGACATTGCATTATAGTATTATAAAAAAGGCAGAGTATATGTGCAGTGTGGGCCCCATGTAAAAAGACTATTTCAATGCATGTTTATTCCAAGAATCTTAACCCAAGCTGAAGGATACATAAAAGCTATTCTGAGAATCTTAACCCAAGCGGAAAAGTATATATATATATGTGTGTGTGTGTGTGTGTGTGTGTGTGTGTGTGTGTGTGTAGCGCTTTATATACAAAGGACCAAGATTACAATACAAAGCATATGTATTATATTCTTGTGTGTGAGATTAAAAGAACAAAAGGCTCTATTGTTCGGGTTTAAAACAAATGAAGTACCATAAGGTGGGACCCACACGAATCGCATCGGAGAAACTTATGGCAGCGGAACATGTTAATAAAAGTTTCGATGGCAATTGCAGACGTGATATGTTATAAACGGTGATTCTCATATTTGTTTGAGTTCCAGCTTAAGTGCATCGGAGTGATTCATCGCATCGAAAGTAAAAGTGTGATTGAACAAATTGTTGAATATTGCGATCGCGATGGTGCGATCCAATCTCAACTGTCGGATCATTCAAGATTGCAACCGTTGGATCTAAAGAAAGTCAGAGTGGGGTATACAATGACCCATCGCATCGGTGGAGATTCAAACACATAAATTTAATATTTTCCTTTGTTAAAACCCTTCGACGGGTAAAATAAATTGTAACACAGAACATTGAAATGCCGAAACATTATATGGTGGGGCCTTTGCTAATCGCATCGGAGAATTCCAATTGCATCGGCGCAGTGAAGTGCAGTGAACAGTGAACCATCGCATCGGAGTAAAGCAGGATATCAGAACATACCATTTAAAGTTACGATTGCGATCAATCGCATCGAAACCATCGCAAGAGGTGTAATCACATCAGAGCTTAAGAAAAGATCGATTAGTTGAACAGAAAAGTCATTTTATATATTAAAAGGGTTTATTATGATTATATCACCGAGAGGCATTTGCGTTATATAGAAAGGGCAGTTTATATGTTACAAACGCCTAATTATTATTACGCCGATATAAAAAGCGCAGTTAAATATGCAGGAGTTACGCCACTGTAGTAAACAGGAGAGCAAGCAGAGACGAAAAAGACAGAGACAGTCACAGAAAAGACAAATACACGGTGATCCAAAACTAAATGGGTTGATTTGTAATCCATATTGTAACTGAATGTAAACATTTTTTAATTGGTTTATATTGTTTGTGATGCACTGGCAAGTCTCCATAGGAAACAAAACTCCACTGTAAAACTAAAAGCTGTATAAATTGCTGAAGTTTTATGAATGAGCTAGATAAAGAAGTGAGGAGGCAGAAGGCAAAGAGTCAGGGCTATTCACTTTGAATTCCCTGTGGAATACAAACTATTATGAGGAAAACTGTATAAAGGATATCAAATTGATATGCATAAATAGGTTGGAGAATGCAGAGTATGAAGAATTGAAGTAGAGAAGATAAGAAAAAGGAGGAGCATAAAGAGATGCTACAGAACAGAGCTGATATCTAAGGTAAATTAGCAAATATTTTCTTTTGATAGAATGAGGAATTTGGAGCTTCCCTATCAAGTTGAAGCTTGATAGATGTCAGTTGTAGCTGACTGAGGTTGGAGCCTCCTGTAGGTTGATGCTTGCAAAAAATTAGTGGTGAGAGGGAGTTGGAGCTTGACTTTGCATCACAACAATAATAAGATGTGGTTTTCTCCCTTTATGGCTTTCCACTTATATCTTTTGTCTTTATGTGTGTTGCCTATGTGTTGATATGTTCTATCCAATCTGCTTAATGTTTGCAGCTCTCATAATAAGTTTGGTGTCACATTAACTTAATACTTGCTGTTACATATTAAGACTGTTCACATATTAAGTTGGTTATAAAATTAAGTTGTAAATAATCTTGATGAAAAGTTTTACAAAGCTCATGTATGTGTTAAACTAATTCACCCCCCCCCCCTCTTAGTTTAACTAAGGATTCAACAATTGGTATTAGAGTGGGTTCCTTTTGTACCAGTTTAACAACTAAAAGGAGATCCTAGGTCCCCAGGATGGCTAGTCAAGAAGGAAGATCAACCAATAAAGCCCCTTTTTTCACCAGTGCTAATTATGCCTTCTGGAAAATCAGAATGAGAGCATACATAGTGTCTCTAGGAATAGAAGTTTGGGCTGCTGTGGAATTTGGATATGCCCCAAAGGCAACTGACTCAGAGAAAGAAGCTAAACAAGATTTTGTAGCCAATGCAAAGGCCATGAATGCAATCCTAAATGGACTGTGTGAGGCAGAATTTATCAAAGTAATGCACAGCAAGACTACCAAAGAGATGTGGGACACTCTAGATAACATCCATGAGGGAGACAAGAAGGTGAAGACTGCCAAAATTCAAGTCTATAGAGCCCAATTTGAAAATTTAAAAATGAATGATGATGAAGATATTGCCAGCTTCTTTTTAAGGGTTGCAGAAATAGTAAATAACATGAAAGCTCTAGGGGAAACCATAAAAGAAGCTGTAATTGTTCAAAAGATTCTGAGATCTCTTCCACCCAGCTTTAACCCCAAGGTTTCTGCCATAGAAGAAACAGTTGATTGGGAAACCTTGACCATGAACCAATTACTTGGAAATCTAACAGCCTATGAGATGAGATTCCCATAGAAGAAGCCAAGTGCGAGGGAGGCAGCCTTTAAAATAGAGAAGAAGAAATAAGAAAAGGAAGATATATGCTCTTGCTCTAATGAAGAAGAGGTCAAATTTGTCAAGAAACTGGATGTAGGCTCAGGTAAATATAAAGGTAAACTTCCATTCAAATGCTTTAACTGTGGAAGAGTTGGACACTATGCTGCTAAGTGTCCTCATAAGAAAACAAGGAATCGGGCTCAAGAATCAGAGAAAACTATATCAAAGAACTGGCAGAAAGGAAAGAAATTCAATAGAAAATATTTCTATGCTCAACAACACAGCAGTGCATCTGAAGACTTAGATGAACCCTCAAGTGAAGAAGGAACCTATGAATTTATGTTGATGGCCATAGAATAACTTGAAGGACCCCTTCCAGAAGATGAAGAAGAAGGTGAAGTTGATCTTTAGGGGGAGCTAAGAAGTGCCCTGGAGGAGATTGACAGACTCAAACTGAAGTGCGGAAAATAGAAAGACATTCTCCTCAAGTATGTAAGAGAAGAACAAAATTCAGAAGTCCTCATTTAGCTGAAAGTAGAGATTGAAGAAGCCAAGAAGATAGAAGGCATGTTACTTAAGAAAATCAAGGATAAAATTCAGGAACAAGAGAAGTTGGAAGAAGAAGCAGTATGCCTGAGGAAGAAATTAGAAAATGCCCAAAGGAAAGTGTCAATAAATTCTTTTCAAATGACAAGCTCTGGTAAGTTGAATGAAATTCTAGATGCTCAAAGATCTCCTCTGATAAAAACTGGGATAGGATATGAAGGAGAATCAAGTAAAGGCAAAGAAAAGGAAAACAAAAATATTATTTTTTTAAAAGCAATTAAGGATGATGAAGCAGCTCAAATGATTCCTACAAAAGAAGAAGCATGCAATGAGGGAGACAGAAACAAGAAGGAACCTCTAATATCAAAGAATTAAATAAATACTCAGCCTACAGAAAAAGGGTCATATACCCCTGAGTATGTCAAATTTGGAAGCCATCAAAGGAGATTCTTCCCTCCTATGAAAAATTCCACATGTTATGCCTGCCACAAGCTGGGACATATTGCTGCATACTGTCATACAAGGAGGAGTAATTCAAACCAGAAAAGGATGCAAACAGTGAAGAGATTGTCTCAAGCAAACAAATGGAGAAGACAACCTCTCATCAGGTATGAAAATTGTTTCTGTGGATATTGTTTTTACTGTAAGGAATTTGGCCATAAAATCATTGAATGCAGAAAATGTGGACAAATATTGATGTTCAAAACCTCAAGGAGGTTTATGAATCATGAAGAGTTTACTCACACTCATAATCCTACTAAAAATATGATTAAATGTTGTGTATGCAATAAAATTGGACATATGCCTTCCAAATGTCCTCTCAGAGAATGTGGGTCATCATCTCAGAAAAGGTACCAAACAAAAGGATACATGCAGTGGAAAAAGAAGGTGAATAAATGTGATCTGGCTCTAACAGCTCAAGACCTGAAAATCCAATGGTATTTGGACAGTGGTTGCTCAAAGCATATGACTAGAGATAGAAGCAAGTTTATAACTTTTGATGAAAAGAAATTTGGAAGTGTTACTTTTGGCAATGATAAAGCAGGAAAAATCAAAGGAAAAGGCTTAGTCAGCCTAGACAATGGCAGAGGAAAGGCCCAAGATGTACTATTTATGGATGGGTTGAAAGAAAACTTCCTGAGTGTCAATCAAATCTGTCATAGACGCTGTGAAGTTCTTTTTAGAGCACAAGACTGTGAAGTTAGATCAATTACCACAGGGAAGACTCTGATCAAAGATGTTCGAACCGAGAGTAATGTCTACATAGTGAAAGAAGAGAATGAAGCATGCCACCTTAGAAAACTTGAGGAGTCATGGTTATGACATAGGATATTAGGACATCTTAACTTCGACCATATCATCAGACTAAGCAAGAAGAAAGCAGTCAGAGATATGCCAGCAATAAAAAGGCCTTCAAATACCATATGCAAATCTCTCCAATTGGGCAAACATACCCAGACATCCTTTAAGACCAAAGATGAGCTATCAAAAAGTAGGCCACTTCAGCTTGTACACATGGACCTATGTGGGCCTTCAAGAACTAAAACACCAAGTGGAGAATCCTACTTCATGCTGATAATAGATGATTTCTCAAGAATGACATGGGTTGCATCTCTCAAATATAAATCGGAAGCACTTGAGAAATTCAAAATATTCAAGGCACTGGCAGAAAATCAAACAGGATGCAAGCTAAAGTGCATCAAATCAGACAGAGGAGGTGAATTCACAGAATATGACTTTGCATACCTATGTAATGAACATGGGATAAAGCAACAATTTACTATTGCAGGGACACCTCAACAGAATGGAGTGGCAGAGAGACAAAACAGGTCTGTACAAAAAATTGCCAGAGCCATGATGCAAGAAAGTAACATTCCCCAAACCTTCTGGGCAGAAGCAGTACACACAAATGTGCATATTCTTAACAAAGCTCATTTAAGACCAAACAGTGACAAGACTCCTTATGAACTATAGCATGGTAAACCAGCATCAATCAAGCACTTTAGAGTCTTTGGAAGCAAGTGCTACATAAAGAATAATGATGAAAATCTGGGGAAATTTGATGCAAGAGAAGATGAAGGAATATTTTTAGGATATGCATCCAAGAGTAAAGGTTACAGGTGCTACAACAAGACTCTTCGAAAAATTGTAGAAAGCATTGATGTAATATTTGATGAAGAACTACCAAACAAGACAAGAAGTACAGACTGCAGCAATCCTCCAAAAGATCATGAAGAGGAGAACCAAGATGATGATGAAACAAGTAAGACAACAGAAGATGCTGAACTGAGCTCGAAAGCCCCCTCAAGATACACTCAAAAGAACCATCCAAAAGATCAAATCATTGGGGACAAGAGTGTAGGAGTCCAAACAAGAAGATAGCTAACTGAATAAACAGAAGAAGTATACCTAGCTATGTTATCACAAATAGAGCCAAAGAAGTTTGAATAATCTAGCAAGGAAAAGTATTGGGTGAATGCTATAAATGAAGAATTGGACCTAATAGAGAAGAACAATACCTGGGAATTAGTTCCAAGACCCACTGAGAAAAATGTCATAGGCTCAAAATGGGTATTCAAAAATAAAATGAATGAACAAGGACAAGTAATCAGAAATAAAGCCAGACTTGTCTACAAGGGATATTCACAAATTGAGGGTCTTGATTATGATGAAACATTTGCCACTGTAGCCAGAATGGAAGCCATCAGAATGTTTTTGGCCTTTGCATGCTACCATGATGTCGAGGTATATCAAATGGATGTGAAATCTGCCTTCCTGAATGGAGATCTAGAAGAAGAAGTCTACATGGAACAACCTGAAGGATTCTCATTAACAGAAAAAGAAGACTATGTGTGCAGACTAAAGAAGGCTCTATATGGGCTGAAACAAGCTCCTCGTGCTTGGTATTCAAGGTTGGATAAGTACTTGCAGAAACAAGGCTTTAAGAGAGGGGGAGTAGACAACAATCTATACATAAAAGCCCATGAAAATGAACTCCTGATTGTTGTAGTATATGTTGATGACATCATGTTTGGAAGCAACAAAGACGAGTTAGAAAAAGGATTTGCTGAAGAAATGAAATCAGAGTTTGAGATGTCTATGATTGGAGAGCTCACCTTCTACTTAGGACTTCAAATTCAGCAAAAGAACACAGGTACATTCATCTCACAAGAAAAATACTTAAAAGAGATGTTGAAAAGTTCAAAATGGAAGACTGCAAACCTGTGTCAACACCCATGATCACTGGATGCATGCTATGTGCTAATGATGGATCTGTTGATATAGATCAAAGAATTTACAGATCCATGATAGGAAGTCTATTATACCTAACAGCATCTAGACCATACATTATGTTGGCAGTAGGACTTGTGGCTGGATATCAAGCAGCACCAAAACAAAATCACCTTCTAGCAGTCAAAATAATATTCAGATATCTACAAGGAACTGCACAGTATGGGCTATGGTATCCAAAAGGCAAGAGCTTCACCTTGACATCATATACAAATGCAGATTGGGCCAGCTGTGTGGATGACAGGAAAAGCACAAGTGGAGGTGCATTGTACTTGGGAAAAAGTCTGGTGGCATGGCTAAGCAAGAAACAAACATCTATCTCTCTATCTACATCAGAAGCAGAATACACAGCAGTAGCAACATGTTGCACACAAGTCATGTGGATGAAACAAACCCTCCAAGACATGAAGGTAAGCATTGATGAACCTATCTCTATCAAATGTGATAATACAATTGCAATAAGTATATCAAAAAAATTTGTACTTCATTCAAAAACTAAACACATCCCAATCAAGTACCATTTCCTAAGAGAACAAGTAGCATAGAAGGTAGTGAAGTTGGAATATGTGCCAACAAAAGAACAAACAGTAGATATATTCACAAAACCTCTTTCTAGAGAGCCAGTCGAATATCTGAGAGACAAACTAGGGGTAGTGTCTTCAGATGCTACTCTCTGATAGGAAAAGAAGACATCATTCCAGGGGGAGAATAGAAAAGAAGACATCATTCCAGGGGGAGATTAGTCAAAAAAGGAAGTCACCAAAGAGCCGGAGCAACTAAGCAGGGCATGAAATAGGTCCTCAAGATCAGAGTAACATGGATGAGATTTAAAAGCACGTTGGGAAATGAGCAACCCTTTGCCATTGATGTCAAAGGGGGAGGAAAAGCAAGTAACAGAAAGGGTCCTAAAAGGCAAGCAGAGGAAGTGTATTTCCATCAATGCCAAAGGGGGAGACTGTTGGAAATTTTGTCATTGATGGCAAAGTAGATGGCAAAGGAGACAACATAGAAGCAGAGAGAGAATACAGAGGTAGAGCCGTGAGATGAAACGGTCGAGCAGCAAAGAAAGGTTGCAGATAATACAGTGAAACAGAGACATAGAATACAAAGGCAGAGACAGAGAATAACAGAGGTGGAACCAGTAAGGGTGCATAACCAAGAAAGGAACCGTAATTACATAGTGAAAACCTAATGGAGTCAGGCGTTCAACTTATGGAAGCACCATATTATAATGTTTAGAACGCAAGAGGAAACAAGAGCGAAAGCGGGAATTCTTTTAATAATAGTTAAAATTTGATGAAGCGGAACCATGTGCTAGATGGAACCCTGAGCAAGCAGTGAAACCGGTGCTCAAAAACTAGTGGGTTCCCGCGATAGTTAAAGTGGTAAGCAGAATTGTCAAAAAGAATGTGATATATGTCATTGATGGCCACGTGTCCAAAAATGGTTTTCGAATACAACTTTTTTCGCGTAATTTTGGAGAATTATGTGATGAGCATATAAGTTGCGCGATATTGCGCATCGTCCGTCGGATGGGGGACCAAAGCTCAGTTGGAGCGAGAGAGAAGATTGACCGTTTGATAAAAAAAGAAGTTGCGGGGAAGAGAACCGAGGTTGTGGGACCTACATTCATTGCTGCGGGGCCAAATAATTATTTGAAGTTCAGTGTATTATGTGTATTACAGAAGTTATTAAACAGACGAAAGGTAAGTTACATGCCCGTGAATGCAATACATTATGAAGTGTTCGGTTAATGTTATAAGCCATGGTTGAAAGGTTATAAACGCTTGCGTGTTTAATTAAGGGCATCAAATCCATTATTATAGTGTTAAGTGATAAGGTCAGGAGTATGAGAGTGTCTTATTATATCATGTTCAAACCTTAGAAAGAGGGTTAAGAATGTTGTGCGTCGGGTTAATACACCTGATATAATAAACAAAGGAAGGGGTTCAATATGATATGAGCGTTGTGTTAAAAGGGGACCAATATTGTAATACAAGGCGTATAAAACATTGTATATGTGGATATAAGTTGCGGTGGGCCCAGTTGAATTATCGCGTTAATGGTTAGTTATTAACCATTGAAGAAAATGTTGAATGGATGATATGTATATACATAAATTGTGGACCCCAACTATGTTACGGATTAACAAGAGGTAAGCCAAGCCTTAGACATTGCATTATAGTATTATAAAAGACGCAAAGTATATGTGCAGTGTGGGCCCCATGTAAAAAGACTAGTTCAATGCATGTTTATTCCAAGAATCTTAACCCAAGCTAAAGGATACATAAAAGCTATTCCGAGAATCTTAACCCAAGCGGAAAAGTATATATATGTGTGTGTATCACTTTATATACAAAGGACCAAGATTACAATACAAAGCATATGTATTATATTCTTGTGTGCGAGATTAAAAGAACAAAAGGTTCTATTGTTCGGGTTTAAAACAAACTAAGTACCATAAGGTGGGACCCTCACGAATCGCATCGGAGAAATTTATGGCAGCGGAACATGTTAATAAAAGTTCCGATGCGAATGCGGACCCGATATGTTATAAATGATGATTATCATATTTGTTTGAGTTCCGGCTTAAGTGCATCGGAGTGATTCATCGCATCGGAAGTAAAAGTGTGATTCAACAAACTATTGAATATTGCGATCACGATGGTGCGATCCAATCTCAACCGTCGGATCATTGAAGATTGCAACCATTAGATCTAAATAAAGTCGGAGTGGGGTCTATAGTTACCCATCGCATCGGCGGAGATTCAAACATATAAATTTAATATTTTCCTTTGTTAAAACCCTTCGATGGGTAAAATAAATTGTAACACAGAACATTGAAATGCCGAAACATTATATGGTGGGGCCTTTGCTAATCACATCGGAGAATTCCAATCGCATCGATGCAGTGAAGTGTAGTGAACAGTGAACCATCGCATCAGAGTAAAGAAGGATATTATAACATACCATTGAATGTTCCAATTGTGATCAATCGCATCGGAACCATCGCAAGAGGTGTAATCACATCGGAGCTTAAGAAAAGATCGATTAGTTGAACAGAAAAGGCATTTTATATATTAAAAGGGTCTATTATGATTATATCACCGAGAGGCATTTGTGTTATATAGGAAGGGAAGTTTATATGTTACAAACGCTTAATTATTATTACGCTGAGAGTTGAAGTGCGTTATATAAAAAGCACAGTTAAATATATGCAAGAGTTACGCCACGACAGTAAACAGGAGCGCAAGCAGACCCGAAAAAGACAGAGACAGACACAGAAAATACAAATACACGGTGATCCAAAACTGAATGGGTTGATTTGTAATCCATATTGTAACTTAATGTAAACGGTTTTTAATTGGTTTATATTGTTTGTGATGCACTGGAAATTCTCCGTAGGAAACAAAACTCCACTGTAAAACTGAAAGTTGTATAAATTGCTGAAGTTTTCTGAATGAGCTGGATAAAGAAGTGAGGAGGCAGAAGGCAAAGAGTCAGGGATATTCACTTTGAATTCACTGTGGAATACAAACTGTTATGAGGCAAACTGTATAAAGGATATCAAATTGATATGCAGAAAGAGGTTAGAGAATGCAGAGTATGAAGAATTGAGGCAGAGAAGATAAGAAAAATGAGGAGCAGAAAGAGATGCTACAGAACAGAGCTGATATCTAAGGTAAATCAGCAAATATTTTCTTTTGATAGAATGAGGAAGTTTGAGCTTCCCTATCAATTTGAAGCTTGATAGATGTCAGTTGTAGCTGACTGAGGTTGGAGCCTCCTGTAGGTTGGTGCCTGCAGAAAATCAATGGTGAGAGGGAGTTGGAGCTTGCATTTACATCACAACAATAATAAGATGTGGTTTTCTCCCTTTATGGGTTTCCACTTATATCTATTGTCTCTGTGTGTGTTGCCTATGTGTTGATATGTTCTATCCAATCTGCTTAATGTTTGTTTCTCTCATAATAAGTTTGGTGTCACATTAACTTAATACTTGCTGCTACATATTAAGACTGTTCACATATTAAGTTGGTTATAAATATAAGTTGTAAATAAGCTTGATGAAAAGTTTTACAAAGCTCATGTATGTGTTAAACTGAGAAAAAGGCTAATTTCCATGTCTAGGATGGGTTGTTATATAAGGTGGACAAGGTATATGTTCTTATAGGTAATAGGTTGTAACTTATGAGAGAATCTCATGCCTCCAAATTTGTATTTCATTATGGTGTTTGGAATATAGTTTCCATCTTTCAAAGGTATGTGTATTTTCCTAGAATGCAAGAAGATGAAACTTTATTTATTAGAGGAGCATACTTTGTTATAATATTGAGTCCAATAATAGGAAGAAAATTTTACTCCATTGCTTAACTATACCTACTAAACCATGGGAAAGCATCTCTATGGATTTCATTTGTGGTCTTCTAGAAACCAAGAATGGACACAACTATTTATTTATGGTAATCGACAAATTTAGTGATATGTGCATTATCATGCCCTGTAAAAACACTATTAAAGGATAAGACACATCAATATGCTATTTGTAAAAGGCTTGAATTAAATTTGGGATAACAATGATCATAATATCAAATAGAGATACTTAGTAGATTTCTCAGTGTATTTTGGACATCACTTTGAGAAATGATGTACACCAAGCTAAAGAGATGTACAACTTTATACACAGGCATATGGGCATATGGAAGTAGTGAATAATACATTGGTTAATTTAAGGGGTTACAATAAAAATTATATAAGGATCTATGATGAAAAATTAATTTATATTTAACACTTTTATAATGGAGTAGTCCATACTTTACTATTAAGTCCCATTTTGAAACTTGCTTTCAATATTTACCACGCCCCCCCCTTAAATGTTGTATATGGAAAACAAAGAGTAAAGAAAAAAAACCATGGGAAAAGCACTAAATTATGAAAAAATCATTGATAAGATCAGGTAGATCCATTTTCAAGTAAATGAGAGGCCCATCATGAACAACATAGAATTGAGAAAGCTTTTGAGGTGGGAGACATAGTCTAGTTGCAATTTCAACAAATAAAGTTTACAAGGCCATGGTAAGATGGAGAAGGATAAGGTAGGTGATAATGCCTACAAACTTAAAATATCCCCACATATGTTCATTTACTCAATAGTGAATGTGGAAAATATTAAACTCAATGATCCTTCCATGTTATACTAGGAAACTAATGGGAAAATATTACCTACTATAAATAAATTGGCACTAGAAAATTAGAAAAAGTTAACAATGGATACAAATTTTCAAAATAAGTCTAGACCAATTAGAGGGGGTAAGCATGAAATATTTCATTTTGGGTTTAGAGGGAAATTTCCAAGAAATTTTGAATGGTACTCCATGGGAAAGGTATAAGAAAACTAGCCTCAACTCCTGTGACAAAAATATTTTGAGTACCTAAAGGCTTCCAAAATGAGGAGGTATGATCCGAAATAGATCACGATACTATTTGTCATACATTTTCTATTTTATGGGTGAATAATTGGAATTGTTGGTTTGTAGGGCCTATTTTAGGGGCATGTCCCATTTTTGTGATCTAGCATTATATCACTATATAAATTTCCATATATTTTAGTACTTCCTAGGTGGAAAAATTGGAGATATTGGCTTATAGGGCTCACTTTCGAGGAAGGTCCTATTTTGGTGATTTGGGGTCTAGAAAATTCCAAGGCTTGTTTGAGGCACTAAATGAAATTGTTAGGCGAAAAAATTGCTAAATAAGTTGGAAGCCTCTTATCGTTATTCTACACATTGAGAGCATTATGAAAACATAAAGATCATATTCATTGAATTTTGTATGAGGAAATTATGCCTCTTGGAATTTAACACATCTTGTTGACCACCATGGAACCTAGTGGATGACACATTAAATTCTATTACTCACACATGTGGAACTAATTATATGCGAACTTTCAAGAAGTTTCTAGAGGGTCCAAACCCCTAATCCTAGTTGGGAGTTGAGGCAGGAAAAATAATTTACCTAAACCCTAACCCTAGATGAGAATTATGAAATTGATAAATATTAATCCACTCGGAAAGGGATGGGTTTTATTCTTATTGTAATTTTTATTGTTCCACAAGAGTAAAATAAATGGAGTGGGATAGTAGATCAAAATAGAGGAACTAGAAGACCTTCTAATTGTCATATTATCCACAATGTCCATGGTAGCTCCATAATGAGTTCACTTATCTTTGTATTTTCATTTCATCAATAATGAGAAAATATCAAGGCATAATCCTCACCTTCTTGCTAGGTTTTCCCATATTGGGTTTCTTAGGGTACATCTTGTGTTCAATCTATGGATGATGCACTATTTGCTTTAGCTTCTTTCATTTCAATGTAAGTTCATTTTAGTATTTCATGTGCTAATATGTAGTGTTAAATCTTAATTCTTAAGTAAAATATTGTATAACAAGAGTTCGCAAAACTTGCAAGATATTTTGGGACTGATTGTTCGAGTGGAATATCCACAATAATTTATAGATCAATATTTATCATTTCAGTGGTAAAAGAAGTTGCCTCCAATTTTTATCTATTTATTCAAACTATAAATAAATAAATTGAAATGTTTAAGGTATTCTAAAGAAAAAATTTGAAGAAGTCTATAAGGATTAATTTTTTAACAAGAAAGGCTCATTGCCACAGAATCTAGTAGGTCTTATGAGAGGGCTCACAAGACAAGAGCCAAAATAAGGGAAAACACTATGAGGTGGAGACAGGTTTTCACCACAACTCACCACCTCCTATTCTTTAGTGGACTTTCACCATAAGTGAGGTTTCCTTGTATTGGTCACCTAATAGGTATTCAAAACTTATGGCTTATAGGTGACAAAAGGATAGGCTTAAGAATGTCACTCAACTTAAGGACAAGGCTCAATCCAAAAAAGGCAAGGCAAATCATGCACTCTAAGAGGCATATTTAGGGCACTTATGACCTAGGGTTTAATGAATATGAAAGTACAAAGGATTAAAAAGGTGAATAAGGCCAAGAAAAGGATTGTTAAAGATATATATGATAAAAAAATTGGAGCAGTAAGCCTTTAAGAAGCCCTAAGTTGAATCCTAGGGTTAGGTTAGGGTTTACTCCAGGGACAAATTACTTAGGGCTTGTGAAATCAACCATAAAAATAAAATGTTTACTATGGAAAAGGGTGTATTTTTATGCAATGAGACACAAACCACGTGTATAACCATCCCACACGCCAACACACTCCTCCTAGTTGAATTTGGCCCTAATCCCTAGCCAAATAGTTTGGCTTAGAGGGCTAAAATATGAGGGATAGGGAGAAAAGGGTTTAAAATATGTTTCTAATGATTTTTTATCACCTACGTGCATACCAGTGCTTGATCCTTAGGTGATGGATTCTAATAGAAACCTACTAATTGAAAAAACAAACCCTAGTATGGAATAAGGGAAAGAAAACCCCTAGTTTTCAAAACCCTAACTATCACATTATGAGGGGATAAAGCCATGAAGAGAGATTAATATGAATATCATTCAAGGGATTGTCATACATTCTTTTAGTTAAAACATGTAATAGTTTTCCAAGGTTCCATATAAAAATATTCAATAAAACTAGCACATAGAAACCCTGACAACGACCATTCCATGAAATAACAATTTAAGAGATAATCAACAATAAGAGTACTTACAATAAATTGCATGAAAAATTCCTCTATTTTTCAAAAATGACGTCTCCACCACAAGAGCTTGTCTCCAAAAGTAAAATTTCCACAATCAATCATATCTCCACAAGAATACAAGACATAATAAGTAGGCCAAAATCATATGAGGATGAAATTCTTCACAAGTGATGAGGAGAAAAAAAAGTGAGGTGACCTATAATTATATGAGGTATATCTCAATTAATTTAGCTAATGAATCCCCTAAAATAATATTTAAATCAAATAAACCTTGGTTTAGAAGAGAAACCATTAACGTAACGCTAAAATGTGTCGTAAAGTACCACACATGTGATATTGAGCTTCATAAATGCCGACATCATACCATTTTTGGGCTCAAAATGCCCTGTCATGGTGTGATGAAGGCTGAAAAGGTGACTGATTGTTAAGATCATCTAAAATTTGAGGAGTCCTCCTCAATTCCACCTCAAGTCGTCTTCTGATATCCCAAATCCAGATGAGGTGTCTCGATGTCATCTTCATGGGTATCCAACAGTTAAAACAAGTCCTCATTTCTCCAACATTGGGGCTCCAACAAGTGAAATAAGCCCTTCCTAGTCTCTCATAGAAGACCATTATCATATGGGTTTCAAATCAAGGCCTTCCAATCAGGTTGTGTTAAGGCCAACATGGGGGCATGTTGGATCTAGTAATGCAATCATCGAGAATCATTTGTGTCGGGTCAAAGTAGACCAACATCCTAGGCCTTGACGGTGCTCTAGGAAATGTATTATCTACTAAATTAATCATGAGGCCCAATGGTCTCAATGTTTCATCTGTTATGTCATCTATCTTTCTGGAAGTCCTGGATACCCATGGATGGGTTCCATCAAGGTTGTGGATAGCGCTTGTGTTTTAGCCTCTATGAAAATTTTCGATACTAGAACACCTTTAATGCTACAAAAAATAACACTCCCTCTTAGCGAGGAAGGTGCTCTATTTATGCACCACTACTGCTACACCTTGTCTCTGTATCACCCTTTGTCGCACTGCTAATGTTTTCCCCCCTGTGACTGACTTCCACTACCCACCAACCACTACACAACTCTAATGTTTCATATGTGTTGCTGCTGACACTACTATATTGATTCCAACTTTGCATCTCCACTACAACTCCCTTTGATATGTTCTTTTTGCAATTGAGAAGCATCCAAAATACTGAATCAACTATGTTTTCTTCATCTATCTCCTAAGTCTTGAATGCTACTAGCTACTAAAATTTTTACTAATGAATATGCGTTATTACTAACTCTGCTACTGAGCCTCCTTCTCTGTTACAACTTTGCATTGCGCACCTCAACACATGACTACCACTAGTCTGCAATTGTCACTCTGGAATCTGATTGCATCAGCTAAAATTGTTCCATCCTGCTACTGAATATTGTGGACCCCCATATAAAGGTAATTATCCATGAGGAGGATACCTCAGTGGACCTTGCCCAAAACCTGACACTTCTCTAAGACTATAGTTCCATATCTTCCCACCTCTTGCTTGAAGGTATAGCCACAAACATGGAAAAATATTCCTCTAGCTTGGAGGATAGCTTATCTATCTCCGTGGACATTGGCAGCTAGTCCTACTTGTCTCGATTTTCCTTATTCCTAATAGGACACTTCGTACTATAGTGGCCAAGCTCTCCACACCTAAAGCACTTAAACTTATATAGGCCATGCTTCTTCTTATTTTCCCCATTTCCCTAGTTGGGACCCTTCGATTCTAGGGCCACATTCTCCTATTCATTATCACTCTTCACACCCTTTTTGATGTTTATGTTGATGGTTCTCTTTAATAGAGCTCATCTCAATTCCTCTTGTTGTAGGTTAGCCTACATCCTATCCCATCCAGGAAAAGTGTCTCTACCCATATTACTTTGGAAAAAAAATTTCCAATCCTCTGATACATTGTTCAATGCCAACTGTACAAGATTTGTGCATTGGGGTTCCTCCCCAATAACTGCTAGCTGATATCAAACCTCTCGAATCCTAGTGAGGAATGGATTTATTCCTTCCCCCTTCTGCATCCTAATGCTTCTCAACTTCTCATGGAGAAACATCTCCCGTTGCTTGGAGTAAATCTGATATAGCGTGGATAGAGCATCCCACATATCCTTGGAAGTACCTTTTCCAACTACATGTGAGACTATATGATCTCTAACTCCATCTGATAACATCTACTTCGCCTTCGTCATTTCTTTTCTGTACTCCTTCATTTGATCCACATCCTAGGGTACTGCTACCACATTCTCTGCGTAGGTCTTCAGGTCATATTCATTTAGAAGGAAAGGCATCCTAACCTTCCATATGACATAGTTGGAGGTTCCCTCCAACCTATCCTGATCCCTAATCCTAGTTGTAGCCATCTCTAAATATGTTAAAAAATATCCCTCTTTCTCTTTGATCGATTGTTGGATCTGTTGTTCGCACTCCCTTTTGGAGTGAGAAAATATTCCCATAGCTCTTGCCAATCTGCAATAGGAAAATTTAGACCTTTAAAACTTGAAGTCCCCTAAGATAAATTCTCTCATGTGTGCTCTTTCTCTTCCACTCAAATATACTCAACGAATCTGTTGCACTACTCTCTAAAAATACTTTTTGGCTCTACCTATGTCTGGTGGAGTTCTTATTTGAGAAATTCGAAATTTTCCTGCCATTTTGAAACTAGAAATCCAACTTTTTCTCTGCTAATCGCACTTCCTTGATAGGCCCTATGCAAACCTTGGATAAATTGTGTTATTTCTCCTTCTAAACAACAAATTTATCAATCTTCGTATTTGAGCTTTTGATCCGATCAATCTTGCTCCGATACCATGTGAAATTTTCAAGTCTAAAATCCTATTGCAACAACTAGGATTAATTCTTTTATTTGCTAATTAATTTAAAATTTTGTTTGCTATGAAAAATATCGAAGAAATCACACTCCAACCTTCACAAATAAAAATGAGGAAAATAATATCATTGGAAACTAACAAAAATCTAGCACACACACATAAAAAATTTGACATAAATATTTTTGGACATATGTCCCTAGAAAACCACAACTTTGGGAAACTGATGTAGAAACTGAAGGTTTTAATTATTATGCAGTTGTTAAATAATTTTAGTACAAATGGATTCCAAAACCGGAAATCCAATATAGGAAAAATGGCCACAAAAATTAGTGAGGAAAATTGTGTCTCACCCAACACTAATCCAACTTCGAAACTGGCTCTAAATGGGCTCCATGAAAACCCTGCGCCAATCTCTACGTCAAGTCTATGCAGGCACTAGGACGCTCTGCCTAGAATTGAAACTAATAAAATGGCATTTTCCCAATCCAACCTATGAGAATGACTCACTCGCCTCTTCCGGAAATCTTCCCGACCTCAAGTAACTGAATTGACCCTCTGTCTAGCTAAATCGAACTCTTCCTCTAAATCTTCTATGGAAGCACTACATAGCCTCACTGAGGAACTCGACCTCCTATAATTGACTCTCTAGATCTAGAAAAACTTTCCTCCAAACTCATTGTCCATGTCCCTATTTGTCTCTTATTCCCTCCTGAAGCTCGAACTCTTTTGGCAACTTCCTCTGAAAAATTGAACTTCCTAAGGAAATTAATCTTTTTGTGTCTCATCTATGTGCTCTCCATATACCCATTAAATTCCTATAATATTATGTTGGACCTCCAACGGCCAAGATCAATTCTAAGTCAATCCATGTGATTTTCTAGATGATTCACACCTTATCTCAATTAATACTAATTAATTAACCAAATTTCTTAATTTTGGACTTAGGGAATATTGAAAAATAGGCTAATAATCTTATTGAGACACTTCTAGGTGGAATTTCTAGAAACGATTTATGGGTTATGGATAACTCTTGTCTTTTAGCATCTCTACAAAGTTTAGAGACTGGAACACCTTCGAGGCTACAAAAGCTAAAAAAAGACACTAAATGGGCAGCTAAAGAGGAGAATAGAAGGAAAGAGCACTAAGAAGCTAAAATAAAGAGGCAAGAAGAAGAAGAAAGGCAAATATGGGATCAAGAAAAGAAAAATCAAGAGGCCACAAGGAAGAGAAAAGACGAAACACCGAAAAATAAAGAAGAGGGAATTTTAAGGAAACAACAAGAGGAAGATTTGAAGAAGTAGAAGGAGGAGGAAGAACAAAGGGTGTTATAGCTTGAGGAAGAAAAGAAGAAGAAGAATTGGTGAAGAAATTGGAAGAATAGATGACCACTCGAGAGATAGACGATGAGCAAGCAGAGGAGAATCAAATAATGGAAGATGAGCCAATTATAGCCATCGGAATATTCATCCTTCGACTCCTCTAATGGGGGACACCTTTCTATAAGTGAAATGGGTATCTTGTTCCTAGGAGAAGACAAATTATTGGATATCTCCAATTTCACATTTGATAAAGTCAAGAAAAAAAGCATTCAAGAAAGGAGGAAGCACTTTCCGAATGAGCCAAGTTGACCAATCGCAATCATTATGGAAATATACTTTTTTTCAAAAATAAATACCAATCTGAAGGAAATCACTTTAGCAACTGTAGCCTTTGTTGTAGCCACTGAAAATAACATTTTCTATCTCATGCTTAAGGTTGAATGGTTGAAGAAATTACTAGTTGATGAAAAGTAGTGGAATTAGTGGCTTCTCAATGAAAATCAAAGGGTGTCTTCCACATGTTCCAATATAGAAGGTCTACAGTCCACGATACTTGAGTAACTTAAGCAGTTGGAATACATAATGAAGCAATTTAATGACAAGATGGTAATCTTATACAAGGTAATGGAGCCTTTGCATGAAATCCAAAAGGAGTTGCAAGAAAAACCGATAATTGCAATATTAGCTCACATGGTTATAGATATGATCCAAGAATGAGACATCAAATACCTAAATGCACTAAAAATGTTGGCTAGGAAAGGAACATTTGAAGCTGAAATGGAAAGAGTAGAGACAAAAAATACATATGCAAGCTTATGATCAGCTCAAAAACCACATAGACAACACTATGTCTGCCTATATGAAATTGTATTTCAGATTGGAAGCTTTTGTTCTAATTCAGGATACATTTCGTAGGTGTGCCCAAAGAGGTGAAGCATAGAGATGAAATTAGACATGAGTTTGAAGGTGGATTTGGACATCGTAAGACATGCAACTACGCAAGATGAATTGAAGGTAACCAATGAGTTTTTTCTGCGATATTTCGTCAAACCAATCAAGCTGCACATGAAGTTGGAAATGTTGTGGAATACTATACAAGTGGGATCGAAAACAATATTTCCAAATGCTTTGGAGGACAAGATGAGGTATGAGCGACAACTACCATAAAAGGTCAAAGATAGTAGAAGAATACAAGGCTTGGTAGCAATACATCACAAAGGAGCTCCATGTCATAGTGCTTGAATTAAAATTTCCTTATATTTGTACATACATATGTTTAATTTATTTTTTTCCACAATTTTGTAAAAGGAAAAATTTTGTAATTAGAAAAGAGAAAAATGAAAAGTCATGAAGAATTCCAGAGGTCACATGGAAGCCAAAGAGACACGAGGGACTCCAATAGTCACAAGGGAATGGAAGATTCACCTCACTCCTTATATATAGACCCCCATAGCTCAAGAAAAAGGACTTTTAGAGCCTTGGCTTCTCTTGTTAGCGTAGGAGAGATTTGTTTTTTGTGAAGCAAGTTGTGGTGTAGGAGAGATTGTTTTTTTACGAAGAAAGTTGTGGCTTCCATGTTCCACTATTGGAAAAAGTGAAATGTCTTTGTAATGGTACATCTGAGTACTTATACATAATCATAAGAAGCTATTTGTGTCAGACATCTATTTCGTGTATGTATCAAAACTTATTGTAAGACTTTTCTTGTTATGGTTATGGTATGTGCTTGTATTCACATGTATTGAAGGGAATGAACTATTTTATTGTCTTTAATACATATATTAACTGAAATTGTATGTCCTATTTTATTTCATGATCATGTTTTTTTTTTAATTATTTTTCAAATCAATTAACGATTCTTTCCTTTTATGTATGTTTTTATTAGAGTAGTGATATCATTTTTCTTCTAAAGACTCACATTATTTACTTGATTCGCGGAAGTATTTTATGCACATTATAATTTTATATTTAACAAAGCTAAAATTACTTGGATGTCTCAAAAATGATATTGGTTCTCTCCTATGTTTTTCATCTTCACCAAGGCATATCATTAAGTTAAAAAAAATGGTTGTTGGGCCATAATTTTGGATGGGAATCCCACTCTAAATGATGTAGACTCTAATCAGAACTTTAGGAGATCCCCTATTGTTGGTTTAATTTCCAGCATCTTCAACACATTTTGGCACTAGAGGAACAACCTCCATTTTCAGATCCTCAAATCATTACAAACCTGCTTGTAAATTTCTTGCTCACAAGCTTAGCGCACTTTTTCTTAGCAAGCTTTGTGTGCTTCCTATCCCTAGCGTAGACATGCTTCACAAACACTATGTCATCGAAAAAACTTGCTCTATGGCACATTCCAAAACCATGAATTGGTCACACATGTGGGGTAAGCTATATAAGCAAGTCCTTCCCACACAATCAATTCACAATTTTATTTGGTTGTTGTTGCTCCACACACATCTGAAGCACAAATCCATTTCCTTCCTATCTGCGACCACATTGTGCACTCTATCCAGGTAAGCTCTTTCTCTCACACCCTATATTTTCAATGGTTCACTTTTCAATTCATTTCTTCACGTTTGCCCATATGTTTCCATCCATATTCCATAAATTTTCATATTATTTTCAATAGACAATATATGTGTGTGTGTGTGTGTGTGGAGGTTTTCATTTTTACTTGCACTCTCTCTCATTTCCATTTCCCATACTTATTCAAATATTGGGTCTCCTCTACACATCCTACCTAACCTTTTATGGCATGCTTGTGCATCCTAAAGTCCAAGTCCTATACTATTATCTTTGTGCATTGCGAATTCACCCTCATTACACTTTGATGTGACTTGGTGCACTTGCACATGAGAGACCCTTAGCAGCTACCCTATTTTCTCTTTAAAATGTGCTAAGCGATGAGCCTTTTCTCTTCACCATCGCGCCAATGCATCTCATAACCCTCGTCTTATCTCCTCTATCACTACAAATAGTGCATTCACCCTATACATGTACTCCTACCTCGCTAACGCATTCCGCTCTTCTAGTACTTATTCCAACCAAGCCTTACCTCTAGCTTGCACGCTCGTGTTGTGTTCACTCTGCGCACTTGTGCTAGCGCACTGCACAGTCCCAGCTTTCAGTCCATTCAACCTTGTCTCTAGACTATGTGCTTGCGCCCAAGACTAAAACATTGTTTTTCCACTATGAGAATTTCACACACATAACAAAGGAATTTTAGTGGACTAATTGTGTATATTTCCATTAATGATTTTGAGTTTCCAGGTACTATATATCTTCATTATATATATGTATCATCCTCTACCGAAATCATGCCTCTGATCACGAGCAAAAGGACCCATAAAGAAAACAATTGAAAGCAGCATTGAGGGAGTAATTTATATTCCAAAGCCTAAAGTATGAATCTTCAAAAACAAAACATATTTTATCAATAATTCATTAATGTTATCTTGCCCAAAGCTATAAACATACTTTTCTAGGAAAGATATTATGGAAAATGAATAGGATAAAGATATCTACCTCCATTAAATGTTCCAGATTTCACAGGATCGCCTGTCATTATCAAGTGTTACCTTGTGCAGACACAATTGGGTGGATCCTACAACACATTGACCCCCAAAAAATGACCATTAGAAGTGCCAAGGGCAAAATATTGGCCACATATCAGGCCCATGTTATTCACATGTACTACAAGCTTGTTAAGCCTGAAGGGTATCTCAAATCAAGATTCTATGTTGGTTATGGACAATCTACAAAGGATATCCTCAATACTTGGTGGCAAGAGCCGAACAAATTCTATTAAAAGCCTGATGGTATTTACAAAACCAATATGTTGAAGAAAATATATCAATACTTAATGGCCATGTGTTTTGGGTTATATGGGCATGATAATTTCAATTTATTTGACAAAAAATGGGTCTATATGGTGCAAAAATGCATTACCAAGGGAACCAATTTCAATTGGTCAGATCTCATAGCTCAACATTTGCATAAGAGTGTTGGAAAACTAAAGAATGTGTTTGAATCTGAACAACCTGAGTTTTACATGTCCTCCTATCTACTTAGACAGAATATGCGCCAAGAATTAATTCCCAAGGTTTGAGTGGAAATGGGCTTATGATAAAGATATACCTCTGGTGCATATGTATTGTAAGATACTTTGTGAAACTAGTTACAAAGGAGTATACACAAGGATAACTGAGTGGTTCATCTCAGTGCTATATCAAATGATATTTGGCATTGAGGAACCATACATGAAGTCAAGCAATGGAAGCCTAATTGGATAGTGTGAAATGATTCATATCACCTCAAGGAAAATTTATTAGAGTCTACATCATGTAAAAAATCCCACATCTCATGTCGTTTTTTGTCACATATAAGGTTTTCATATTGGAGTTCGGCTATCATATTTCCACAATATTTTTTAGTTCATTGCAGATGTCAAAAAACTCTCCATGGCCCATCTTCCCATTGCATATTTAATCATACAACTTCAACAACTTGAAGGCAGCAAAGGAAGAAATTCCAAAACTAGAGTCATAGGTTTGGTGAAATGGGATATCACCGGTATGATCCCAGATGCATAACTACATAGAATTGTGCTAAGGTAAGGTATACATGGAAATATACTTTGAACTCTTGGAAATACGAGGAGAAAATCAATAACCATTATCATGCTTCTAAAGTATTTGGAACATACTGGGAAGTAGGTCCTTCAAACAAAGAAATTGTTCCAGATGAGCCAAAGGGAGAAAACAAGGAGGATACAAATATCCAAGACAATCCTGAACTAAAGATAAAATGAGAGTAGGAAGTTTCAGAAGAGAGGAGTAAAATTTCAAATATGGTAAAGACACTATAGGGGCAACTAAAGAGAAGAAGAGAAGGAAAGAGCAGAGAAGCTAAAATAAAGAGACAAGAAGAAGAAGAAAGGAAAATATAGGAGAAAGAAAAGCAAAAGAAAGAGGCCATGAGGAAGAGAAAAGAACTAAAGAAAAAGAAAAAAAAGGAAAATTTGAAGAAACAACAAGAGGAAGCTTTGAATAAGAAAAAGGAGGAGGAAGAACAAATGAGGTTATAACTTGAGGAAGAAAAGAAGAAGAAATAAGAAGAAGGAGAATTGGCAAAGAAACTAGAACTTAGAAGATGAGTTGACCACTCAAGAGATAGATGATGAGAAAGCATAGGAGAATCAGACAACAGAAGATGAGCCAATTATAGCCACTTTGAATATTTGAACTTTGAATCCTCTAACAGGCAGGCAACTTCCTCTCAATGAAATGGGTATCCCGCCTCCAGGACGAGACAAAATATTGGATATCTCCAATTTCACATTTTATCAACTCAAGCACAAAATCATTCAATAAAGGAGGAAGCACTTTCTGAATGAGCCAGATCGACCAATCTCAATCAATATGGAAAGGGAAATTGTTTCAAACACAAAGACCAATATGAAGGAAATCACTTAGGTAAGTGCAACATTTGCAGTAGCCACTAAAAATAACATTGATTATCTCACTCTCGAGGTTGAACGATTGAAGAAAGAAATAGTTGATGCAAAGCAATAGAATTAGCAACTTCTCATTGAAAATTAGAGGATGTTTTCGACAGGTTCCAGTAGAGAAGGTTTGCAATCCGCGATACTTGATGAACTTAAGCAGTTGGAAGACATAATGAAGAAATTTTATGAAGATATGACGACCTTGCACAAGGTAATGCTTCCTTTGTGTGAAATCCAAAAGGAGTTGCAAGAAAAAAATGAGAATTACAAGATTAGAACACATGATGATAGATATGATATAGGAATGGGGCGTCAAATACCTAAATGCATTGCCAATGTTGGCTAGTTAAGGAAGAGTCAAATATGAAATGGATAGATTAGAGACAAAAATACACATGAAAAATTATGATCAACTCAACAACCACATAAGCAAAACTATGTTTTCTTATATGAAATTGCATTCTAGATTGGAAGCTTTGTTTCAAATGCACAGGATACCTTTGGTAGGTGCACATGGAGAAATGAAGAGTAGAGATACCATCAGACATGAGTTGAAGGAGGTTTTGGACATCATAAGACATGCGGCTACACAAGATCACTTAGAGGTAACCAAGGATACTTCTACAATATGTTGCCGAACCAATCAAGCTGCAAATGAAGTTGACTATGTTGTGGAATAATATACAAGTGGGCTTGAAAAAAATATTGTCATATGTTTTGGTGGGAAGGATGAGGTACGAACGAGCGCTACCACAAAATATCAAAGACATAGCAGAAAAATGCAAGGCTTGGTACCATTAAATCACAAAGTAGCTCCATGTCATATTGCCCAAATTATAATTTCATCAAATTTGTACATAAAATGTTTATTTTATATTTGGGCACAATTTTGTAAAGGGACAAATTTTGTAATTAAAAAAGAGAAAAAATAAAAGCCACGAAAATTCCAAAGGTCGCATGGAAGTGAAAGAGTCATGAGGGATTCCAAGAGTCACAAGGGAATTGAAGAGTCACCTCACTCCTTGTATATATATATATACCCTCATAGCTCAAACAAAAGGACTTTTAAATATTTAGCTTCTATTATTAGCATAGGAGAGAGAGATTGTTATTTTGAGAAGCAAGTTGTGGCTTCCATGTTAAACTATTAGAACAAGCGAAATGTCTTTGTAATGGTGCATATGTGTACTTCTACATAATCATAAGAAGTTCTTTGAGCCAAACATCTATTTCGCGCATGTATCAAAACTTATTGTAAGACTTTTCATGTAATGGTTATGGTATGTGCTTGTATTCACATGTATTGAAGGGAATGAACTATTTTATTGTCTTTAATACATATCTTAACAAGAAATTTATGTCCTATTTACTTTCATGATGATTTTTTTTTAAAACTATTTTTCAAATCAATTGAAGATGTTTCCCTTTATGTGTGTCTTTACTAGAGTACTGCTATTACTGTTTTTCTAAAGGATCACATTATTTAATTTGTTCGTGGAAGTATTTCATGCACATTATAATTGTATATCTCACAAAGATAACGTTACTTTCATGTGTCAAAAGTGATATTGGTTCTCTCTTATGTTGCTGATATTTGCCAAGGTATATCATTAAGTTAAACAAAATTACTGCCAGGCCATCTTCTGGAAGGGAATCCCACTCCAAACGGTGTAGAGTCTAATTGTGTAATGTCCCTTCCTAAATTATTTTGTTATAAGATTTATTTCTATGTTTTGGGGGCCAATTTTTGTGAAGTCAGGGCCCATTTGATTTTCATTAGAAGACTTAGGAGTTAGAAGTTAGTTAACTTTATGTTATGTTATTTTTTTGGTGATATATGGGGACGACCCACACATGAAATAAACACTCCCTAAGTAACTGGTTTGAAAAGCATGAGTGGGAACAATGTAGGCTTGGTGAGTGACTCATGATGGAGGAAAAAGGTGGAAAAAAGGATCCACGAAGGTTCTAAAAGGAAGGAAGCTCACTTCATTTGACATTATTAGCTTATCGATTTTATCTTTGTTTCTCGAGTTTTTAGCCTGGTCACTTGCTATTTAGCATGATTTTTCCAAGAGAATAACTCGCCCATTCCTTGGGGTACTTCGAGTCCCACCCTAGATTGGTTCATATTTTGTCATATGAGGGAGTTTCATTGAGTTATATTCAACATTTGCATTCATTTTTCCCCAGCAGTGCGTAGTTATGGAGGATGCAGTAGTGTTTCTTGTGTGGCCATTGCAGCTCTATTATGGAGGTCTATTTCCAAGAGAATTTTGGAGGAGGAGGCTCAGTAGTTTTCTAAGCCATTAGGAGATTTTGGAGGCTGGAAGTGATAGTTATATTCAGGAGCCATTTTGCAGTCACTGGAGCCAGTACAACACATAGAATATGGGCACACGTGGGAGGTAGTGTCTCAGCCATTTGGGTTGATGTTTGCTGGAGAAATAAGGAAAGTTTTAGTGGAGTTGTTAGTTGCATTATTGGAATATTGTGGAGTATTTTTCTAGTGATTTTTCAAACTACGTGCTTCAGTAGTCACTAGGGACTGTAGGGCCTGTTGGAGGTCAATTTTGGAGGGTCATGATTAGGCCAAACCATTTCTGGGTTTTGGTCGGGTTGGATTGAGGAGTCCAGGAGTAATTTTTCATAATTTTATGAGCACCAAAGGTGGTTTTTTAAACCATTCCTTTGCAGTAGCTAGTGAAGAACTTTTGGGACAACAAATAGCTTCAACTGGGAAGTTTCTAGTTTATTATTATTTCACCTGGGTTTTTCTCTGCTTTCCAAAAAGACAAGACTAGGTGAATTTGTTCTATATATTTGTACTCTTTCCCATTTATATAGTAAAATGGCTCAGCTACTTCCATGTTTCTAATTGTTCTTGGTATTTATTGCATTGTTTGAAATTTCTATGGAGGAAATTTATTATTTTCTTGCATAACATTGTTTTTTCCTGTTTTGGAACATTACAGTGGCATCAAAGCTTATATATTGGCTTAGCCATGGGAGGACTCTCATATGAGAGAGGAGGATAGAAAATACATTACTTACATAAAGAAAAAGTATCGAAGCATAGAGAGGGAGTTGGATATCACTCCAAACATTGAGTATCATGGGAAGGAGGTGATCCAGAAGGATCTTGTTCAAATACAGTTAAGCATAAAGGTCTAGTAAACTTCAGCAGTTTGATGTTCAAATCAGTATTCATATACGCAGTTCCGTTAGTATCGTCCATGGTCCAGTATCAAGTTCATGGCATGGTCATCATGTGTATGATGAAAAGGTGAAATTGGGTTAAAATTGGTTAAAGGGTGAAATACCTTACAATATAAAGTTCTATGGTTTTAAATGCTAAGACCTAATCATAAAAACCTAAGGTCTAATCCTAGCATTAAGAGACAACCTAGATCTAAAACCCTAATACCTAAGCCTAAAACCCTATCCTATGATATAAGTCTTAAACATTCAAACTATGAAAAAAGTCCTAAAACCTATGCTAAAAACCTTATAGCGCAAAATTCAAACCATATATATAAAACATTACAAAAAACCTTTATTCTAAGGTTCTGACTTCGGGATATATATATAATAGTTTTGTTTTAAAAATATTATATTAAAACTATACCCACATTGCTAACCGCAGCTGTCCAAACTGTGTCGGAGGTGTGTAAACACATGTGACAATGTGTATTAACCTTGGCGGATAATGTTAAAGGTTCAAGTTGTAGTTGAAAATTGTAAACCGCGCTATCAAACTGCGTCAAAGATTGTTTTATAACTATGCATATGACAGGGCAGACCAGAGCGGATATGGGTTACAGTTAGCAGCTTTCGGATAACGTTGATCGCCACCAAAGAAGTTTTCACATGCAACTGTCGCAATAAATTTTGCCAAAACCATCGGGGTTATGGACCGTGACCATCGGAGCCATAAACTGTCCACCGCCTGATCACATGCTGAAAGATCAAAACTCCACCCGATTAGCCTAACCAACGGGTTAAAGAATTTATTATATAGTTCAATTTTGATTTTTTTGAAATAAATTCAGCGCTAAGGTTTGGGGGTTTTATCCCTAAGGTTATGAAGAAGATAGGGATTCGATCCCTTATCACTTAAAATCCTCAACCAATTGCTATCCAAGGTACGAATGTAGAATTATAAAGCCATGGCATTTGCTCATGAAGTTCATCTTGGATTTTTGTGAAGACATTGTGCATTTTGAGTTCAGTTTCAGAAGGACATAGGAGATTTTGTTTGCAGCATTGCTCAGTTGTCGGTGGTGAGCACGGAGACAGGCATCGGAAAGGCGAGGAAGAGTAATTTTTGTTTACAAGTTTCAAAATTTCCTGTGAGCACAGTCATTCTGTTCCATTTCATTGTAAATATCCTTCAGGATCAATCCTAATAAAAACAGACGCCCACTTAAAAGCAGACCCGGAGATGTAGTCCAGGAAGGACGAACTCCGTCATAAAAATATTTGCTTATTCTTCTCTCTGATTATTGCGGTTATTTAATCATTTATTTTTGCTGGTTTATGTCATCTTTCATTAAATCATACTTCAATTAACAATCAATCTAAAGGACAAACTAATCAAACTACTTAAGCACTTTATTCGATCATATACAAATCATTTTTGGTATCAGAGCAGGTTGTGCTTGTAGTTTTTTTTTCAGTGGATGTTAACCAGGTTGGGATTGCAACATGGAAAAGGTGAGCTTGAGGAATTCCATCCAGATATCGAAAGGCAGAAAGTCGATCATAAATCAACGATGACAGGGATTGAGACCGTTGAGACTCTTGAAGCTACTGAAAAGAAACCCATGGATGAGAACTAAATCCAGCAGATGTTTCTAAACATGCAGCAAATGTTGGTAGAATTATATGAAGACAAGAAGACAAGAGATGTAGCCTCATCATCGAAGGAATCAAAGAAGGAAAAGGTTAAAGGCAAGGCAAATGAAACTCCTTCTCCTCCATCATCTCCATCATCTTCTTCTTCCTCTTCTACTTCTAGTTCTGAATCAGAAAAAGAAAAGAAACCTAAGAGTCCATTATTGAAACTTGATTTTAAGTTTGAATTACCTGTGTATGACAGTGAAATAAACCCTGAGAAACTAGATAATTGGGTAAAACAATTAGAAGTCTATTGTCGTATTCAAGATATCACTGATGATAAGACAAAGATCCAATTAGCTACTCTTGGAATGGGGGGTACTGCTTTGATCTGGTGGGAAAGTAAGGCACAGATAGATTTAAAGCGTAAGGGAAAAGTTATAACCTCATGGAATAAGTTTATTAAAGCTCTAAAGAAACAATTCTATCTATTGGGTCACACACAGCAAGCTATAATAGATTGGCAGCACTTGCGACAAGGTAAGGGACAGAATGTTCAAGAGTTCACATAGGAATTTAGAAAGAATGCATTAGCACTCAGTATTTCTTTGGACACAAAAGAAACTTTGTTGAAGTATATTGGAATTTTGCATTCATATTTGCATAATACATTATAAATGTTCAATCCTAATGATTTTTATGAAGTTTGTGTCCAAGCTATTCATGTCAAACCAAGTGGTAGACCATTCAAGTTTACACCAAAGGCATCTAAGAAATGGGAAACCAAAGGCAGAAAGAAGAAGGGAAAATCAAAGGGAAAGAATACTGCCACCGCTCAAAAGGAAGATGAAAGACCTACCTATACACATTGCCAAAGGATCAGTCATACTGAAGCTAAGTGTTGGAAACTCCATCCGGAAATTTAACCAAAAAAGTTCCAAAAGAAGAAGGGCGATAAGAAGGCTTCGACAACAGTTTAGCAGGACTTGGGATCCGATTCAGGTGATGAAGGAAAAATCACTGCTATGGTTACAACAGGTAAAATCTCTAAAGCTAGTACTTCTGCCTCTTCAAATATCACACAGTTGAATGAAGGAAAAAGAATCGAATTATTTCATATAAGGGTAACTTCAAAGCATACTAAGATAGATACATTGTTCGATACGAGATCACAGGAAAATTTGATTTCTGAGTCATTGGTTAAAAAATTGGGATTGAAAACACATAATCATCCAAAACCATATCCTCTAGGCTGGTTAAAGGATCAAACTTAGATTCATGTTACCAAACAGTGTCAGTTAAAATTTGCAATCACAGCTAACTATGTCGATGAAGTGGATCTAGATGTGATACCATTAGACATTTGTGGAATTGTCTTAGGAAGAACTTATCTCTATGACCGTGATGCAGTATTCTATAGGAAGGAACATGTTGACGAGGTAAATCCCCTCTGCGGACAGAGGCGATCCCTACTAGCCCAGCAGGGGTCTAGCAACAAACAAACAATGTCATGACGCAGGTTCCTAATTACGAATGAAAAGGCTGGAGATAAGAGCCTACCTGGATTCCAACGCTAGGATCTGAAGAAGAAGCGTCCCCGTTCCTCAAGCTTGGCAGATCACAATCCCTCCACGATCTCCGCGGATGAACACCTGCACACAGAAGAAACGAACAGATACAAGCATAGAAACCAGCATACGTAACTAAACATCAGTCAGAAAGGATATTACTCGCATTAACATGATGGAAAACGGAGTGGAACCATAATCATAATCATCTATTAAATAACCAGCGAAGAGAGATTACAACCAAGTTCTGACGTCGCGGTCTCCTTCCGGGTTTCCAGTAGTCCACGTCTCGCAAAGCTCGCCAAGGAAAGGGAAAACCTCTCCAGAGTCTCGTGACAATGGTCTCTTTACTTGAGTCAGCCTTAAGGGAAAGAGAGGGTGCTTTACAACACAAAGGCTCTTGGGAATATGGAGATTCAGAGCTTAGGCACTTCAAGACTAGCTTGCCATTGATTTGAGCAAGCTTTTATAGATGGGGGAGGAGGAGTTGGGATCCCTATTATTATGGGATTGGCCCTATCAACAAGGAAGGTTCTATGGGAGGTGGCAAAACCACTTCCCTCCATAGAACTCCCGCAGCCAACCTCCCAACTCAAGATAGGTGATGGTTTGTGAATTTGTTAGAACTCAACTTCCGCCATCCTTATTTAAAAAACAACTCCCAAATTGGGTGGCGCGACTACGGCTCTATGACAGAGCGCCAAGTGGCGTGACCCCTTTGCAGTAATTTCTCCATTGGCATGAGGACTGAACTGCTTGCCCGCGCCAATGCCAAAAGGGTTGTTTTTCATGAATTTTGCAAGGAGATGTCTCAAGGGTAAATGAAGCTCATGTTCAGAGGGATGCATTGATGATGATTTCAAGGCATGACAATGTCCACAGGTCACAGAATGGGTCCTCCATTGTGCGGGATGGGGAATGGTAAGGACGGTGACAAATTACTGTGTAACAGATGGCCCCTAAAGTATGAGGCCCGAGAGGGAGAGGGGTGAAATGCTTTACGAGAACATGTCCAACTGAAGGCCCGCCGTCGGAAAACCTGCGCAGAAAGATACAACTAATATCTCAAGTACATGATGTATAAGTGGTATGGACGCAGCCATCCGAAACAGAGTATGCTATAATCGGATCCAGGGTATGGGCGCAGCCATCCGACTAAGATCAAATAAATAAACTCAGGTATGGTCGCAGCCATCCAATCAATGAGTCATGTACATAACGATAATAATCCACAATCGCAGCCTAGATTACAACAGACACAATCCAGGGTCTTGCGCTCCATCTCGACCCAACAGAGTACAAGTTCAAGCATGTGAATATGTGAGCTGAAGTTGAACATGCAAGAACATCGCCGGATTACCAGCCAATGATGAAAGCTGTTAACCGACGCGAGAGAAACCACCAATAATGACAATGGTTCTCAAGGTACTACAGGTACAATCTACGGTGTGCGAATAAATGAGCTGACGTCGAACACCCGCAGAATCACTCGATCGGAGGCCAATGATGTAAACCTCTCGTCGAATGCGACGAACCTGCCATTGAGGCATGCAGGCTCCAAGGTACCATAAGGAGTCTCTAGACCAACTTCCCGGATAATGAGTTGAAGTCGACAGGAAGTGACCTTGATCGAAGGTGGGCCATAATGATTCCCACATCATCGACACGAGACAGAGGAACATGATGTTTTGTTGTGAATCAGAATCATATGAGAAACAGAGGAAGGTTGATATTTGCAGAGGCCAACTTCTCTTGAACACATGAACGGCACGACAATGGACTTGGCAGTATTTGACATCAGCGGATCAGAGGTCATGGTGACGAGGCAGTGAACAGATGAGAGGTCAAAAGAGATTATCCAAACCCATGGAAGCAAAGTGAAGCAACGAGATGAGATGTCCCCAACCCGACACGGATGCAGACAAGTGCCATGTTCAAGAGCGACATACTGCCGACGACAACGACGATGGTTCCATTTTTCCCCACCATTTCTGGCGAGTACCCCAATTATTTTTGATAACAAGCTTGAAGGGGATAGCATATGCTTTTGATATAAGTCCGCCCTTCGGGCGAATCCATCCTAGTGCATTTAACGAGTCCTAGGAAGGAGAAACTCGGAGAACGTCATTTCGACGGAATCCAATGTCATCAGGGTTTAACGAGTCCGACAAAGGAAGAACTCGGCGTCTTTTCATGTTTAGAGAGTTTGAAAAGACAGCGGAAAAGAAAACTCCACAGGTCCCTTTTCGTAAATAGTTCCCCAGATCCGAAAAGGTAGAAAACAATATCCGGGAAAACCTCCTAGTCGCAATAGGCTAGGGTATTCCTTTTTCGTAATCAATCCATCCCGGCCCAAAAAAGGGTTAAACTTATACCGGGTGAATGTCGATTCGTGTCCATTTTAACGAGATCGAAACGACAAGGGCCTCGGCGATCTTTTCATATTTAGAGAGTCAGAAAAGAGCTGAAAGATGACTCCAGAGTGACTTTTTCGTGTATTTACCGAGTCCGAAAAAGTATAAAATACAACTCGTTTCCATCTTTTAAGTCGCAAAAACCTGCTGCTGCACATACCAAAGCAAGCGTAAAATCCATTTTCGACATAACACATGCAAATATTTGACAAAATAACTTTTAAAGCTCATTTAACGTCGAAAAAGTTATAAATATGTCTAATTGGTAAAAAATGAAATTACTTTTTACTATTTACCTTGTGGAAAGCAACAGTGGTCCTTTTGGAGCAGAATCTTCTGACGGTGATTGCGACCAATCCAGGCAACCATTCAGCTTCTCGTCTGTCACAGGTAATAGGCGCTCCTTAGCTCTTCATTTCCATAGATTTTTTAATGGTTTTCCCTTAGAAATCAACTCTGTGTGGCCACTTTTAAAATTTTAGGGCCGGGCCCATTGGCGCGGGTATTGGGCACGGACCCGCGCCACTGGGCTCTTTTTACTAAAGGGCTCGCGCCACCTGGCACAACTGTTAGCAAAACAGCCGCGCCAGCGGCCGAACCTAATTTTCCGCCTAAAATTCCGGTATTTACACCAAATTACTTGAAATTTGAAGCTCACCAAAGATCTAATCAGGGGTTTTTGACCATATGAATGCAGATAACCACTCAAAATGGCAATCGAATGGAAGGAACGAGAGCACGAAGATGAGGATGAAGAGGCCATGCAAAGCCAAGCTTGCATGAACGCTCTAAGAGACTGTGGATTGAAAAAGTTCTTCCTCACGCCATGTTTACGAGCTCAGCCCGAGCTCCTCCAATATCTAATCAGTATCTGGGATGAAAATGAACAAGTGTTCAGGCTACGAGACCAGGTGTTAGAACTGGAGGTCACTGACATTTATTTCATTACTGGATTGTCCCGTAGAGGTCCAATTCCTGTACTGACTGGGAGCAGACCCTCAGGGGAAAAGATGGAACAGGTAATGGCACGGGTGTGCCGAGGGGCACAAACAGGATCAGGAAGCAAGAAGGTATACATCTACACCATCCCTGATCTAGCACTGAGAGTAGTCCTCCACACCATTACGCGGGCTGCTGGGTCGCAGGCTCCGCACGAGGCCACGAAGACCCAACTCCTGTTGGCCTCAGAATGCATGGGTCCCCTACTGTTCAACTGGGCAGAAGCAGTAACCATCAACATGAAAAGGCAGCTCACGAAGTGCAAACAGGGGAAACTGAAGCAGTTCGGGTATGGTTCCATCTTGGTATCGTTCATTCTGGAACACATACCAATCTTCCAGGGCCAAGGGGCCGCAGTGGCGAGTCCGATACCACGAGAGCCACGAATGGTTCGCTGGGCAGCACTGATGCCCAGATCTGGAGGTGGCCAACAGATGTCCTGGAGGCCAGAGTTCTTTAGGTGGCTACGGCGCCAGCTGATCGTCGTGGAAGATTGGCCCTATTCGGGAACTGACTTTACCGGGGACCCAGATCTCCCACTACCAGAAGGAGATGACTGGGATGAAGAGCTGGGTAAGACCTCATATTTTGATTTTATTTTTATATGTTTTTTGTTAATACACATTCGTCTTGACACGATTATATATGTATGCAAATGTAGGACCTGAGAGACCAGCCGGGATGTCTCCAATCTGACGTACCGATGGCATACCAGCGCCACACAGTGGGAGTTCCAAACCGGATCCACCGAATCCTGAGGCGCCTAGTGCGTGCAGTGACGTGCTATCATGAGCACCATGCGGATTAGTCCTTAGGGTTTATGCCACACCTATTTTTTGAGAGACACAGTGTCTCGGGATGTACTAAGACGATTATGTATATTTTTTGAGTTTTACGTGATGCTCACTGTGCAAACATTTCGACACACATATATATATATATACATATGACTATTTTGGATGGATCTTTCTTTACATGTGGTGATGTTTTCTATATGTCATGCAAATTTCTAATACAGATGTAATCTAATGTATCAGTTACATAACAAACGACCCAATGCGAAATGTATTTACACAATGTATCTAATCACACATTTCATTTTTACGCAAGCTTAAAAGCACACATGGACACACACATATGCAAACTATGCTTGGAATGAGGAAGACGGGAAGACGGGCATGCCCCCCAGCATGATGTCTCAATTCGAGGTGCATGCCCCCCAAGCTTCAGTCCATTGAAAATGGAGTGAAGGTTCAAAACAAAAGTCGAATTGAACTCGTGTTTCATTATTTTAACGAGGTTGACACACTTAAGGAACCATCCTCAAACAACTTGTTTCATTGTTTTTAGGAGCTCGACACAAGTGGAGGAACTATGCTCCAAAGACCTTGTTTCATTTTTTAAGGAGCTTGACACAAGAAAATGAACTGTGCTCCAACAACCTGGTTTCATTTTTTAAAGAGCTTGACACAGGGAGGGAACTGTGCTCTAACCGACTTACATCAAAATGAACAAGAAGGCGGTGCTTCCAAGAGTTCCACTCCTGATGGAAGGGAGACATCCTGGAAGTCAGGACCCAATGTCCCCAGCACATTATGCACAACGGCATCATCACTGAGCACAGGCACGGGGTAAGTAGCCACATAGTTGACCTGCGGTGGGGCAGAGACAACAGGTGGATAAAAACCAGGAGGGGCTGATGGCGGACCAGTCGCCACATTAGGACCAAAGAATGACAGCTAATCAATGGTCACGATCCTTCCTTCATGTGGAAAACAGGCCACACGAAAGAGGGAGGAGACGAGCGCTCCCATGGCATAAGTGTAATCTCGCCCCAGGAGTAGATTGAAATCCAAGGGGCCTGGAACAACCATCACGTCCATATGGACGGTTTTGCCTCCCAAAGTAACAGGTAACCTTGGAAGGATCCCCAACGGTTGACTCGTTCTTCTATTGAATGTCAACAGATTCTGCGTAACAGGCGCAAGCGGCGGTGAACCGAAAGCTTGCCAGGTAGTTGAAGACAGAATACTAACAGAGGCATCTTCATCTATAATGGTGCTGGGTACAACCAGACCAAGAGCCTGTACTGTGATCTCGAAAGGCACATAAGACGGAAGGCGAAATCTTGCAAATCGATTCCAGTCAAAGGAAGCGACCAAACTACTCGGAGGGGCTACCATCGATAAGCGAAGGTCTTCCCCTGATGTTACGGTAGAAGAAGCATCCTCCATGACCTCCATCTCGAAGGCGGGAGGGATATCCTCTGGAGCCTCCATCTCGAGAGGCGAAGGAGCAGCTTCTTGAAGTACAG